>VYYJ01002155.1:0-23506 GCA_021029165.1 Cyphoderus albinus | reverse complement strand
GTGCACAGAAAATCTGAAAAATACGCAGCGTTGGTATTCTAGGATCTGGCTTGGATACTATTCTTGAGTACTGAGTACCGATACCACCCTTTGAGTACCATTTCTCTACCTGTCTATTATATCGTTCGTTACACAACTTTCCTCTTTTCCACCAGCAGCAAACGAGCGTATTTTTTTGGGCTGCAGTTGAAAAAAAGGAAGAAACTTCACATATTGGTTTTTTGGCTCTTTTGATAATGATGGTTTCTGCCTTTGACTTTCCGCTACGCTTACGCTACTCTTACTTTTTCTTTATAGATTGTCTTTCATTTCGGAAAGCTTATTTTTACCTTTTCCCATATTCCGGTGCTTTTCTCTATTATTCGACCCTTTCAGGAACGAGGACGATTTTGGCGTGTGTAAGGACTTTTTCCTGGATTATTATGTATTTCGCCATTTGTGTGTGTGTGTGTGACTTCATCTTTTCGAAGGATTTTCGTTTGTTGGTTTGTTCCCTTTTTATTTTTTTGCACGTCAGTTTGTGTCTATCTATTTCTTTTTTTCATTTACGATGGCTCTGTGTGGTGGTGGTGGAATGATGCTTGCTTTTTGTGTCCTCATGTTTAATGTAATTCGGGAAGCGATGAGGTGGTTCTTAGAAGGCTCCATCATGTTATGTACCACCACCTTCAGTGTTCAGTGTTTTTGGGGATGATGATGATACCACTTCTCTTCACCACCACTCCATCCAAAGTAATAATGCTTATCAGTGACGATATCATGTTCATGTAATATTGCGTTATTCACGAACATGAGGTGCATTGCATAAGCACTCAAATCCGGTAATATCCAACCAAACAAGAAAATCATCCCGATTTTATTTTCCTATGCGGCTTTTTTGGTTGTCCTTTTCTCGTGTGTGTCTGTGGGCTGCCTTATGTTTTCCTTTGTGAATTAGATCGCACTCCTCTCCCAACACACACACAAGCAGCTTGAATATTTTTGTATTTCCTATTTTTTTTCTCAGAGATACGGATGCTCGGAGTATTATGGACGTTCAGCTCATTTTAAAGTATAATGTATTGGTTTTCCAGCAGCACGCACGGCATCATTGCAGGGAGAGAGAGAGAAAGATCCTTCTCCTATGGTCTTCCAGTCGCCGCCGCCACCGATGTGGTTCCACCTCTGACAACAACACAAAAATCCATTTCGTCGTGGTAAATGGATTCATGAAGGAAACGATATGCCGCCAGAGTTATGCAATCCAAGTAGCAAAGACATGTCAAAAAGTATCCTAATGCAATCTGCGGTTAATTTTCGATTCACATTCTTAATGTTAACATGCGCTTCGGCGATCGCTAGTGATGGCATGGCGCTAAATACTTACTGACCAAAATTGTAACGAATGTGCGGAGGAGGTGTGAACTGGCCGAAGGATAATCTCATTGACACCTTTCAATTTTTCTACTCTAATTATAGAAGCACTACCAGCAACTGGCGACACCAGCTAACCAATTTAACATAAATTTAGCAACGTCTCACGAACGAAATTGAGCTAATATCAATCCGTCTTCACATTAGAGTTGGTTTCCTGTCGTCCTTGCTTGTTAACATGGAGCCTATACACGAGCCTATTTATTTCAGCATCATTTCCAAATGTCCTTGTCCACCACCGCCGCATATCTGCAGAGAGCGGAGAAATTCGATGCAAATGGAACTTTTTTTACATCGTATCACTGAACAAGATATTATGTGATTTCATTTTTTTCTCACTCTCCTGTACTCTCCTTCCCTCCACCACTTGCGGTAACTATCTCTATTGATGATAACATTAACTAACCACAAGAGCTCAGAGAGAGAAAAGTACGGCGTTACTTGCAGCGTTACGGTTACTATACACGGTCCATTTTCTCTGTCTATAACACCCGAGCTGGTCAAACAAGAATAAAGAAAGGAAATAATGGATTGTCAGGAAAAGATGATTGAAATGGCCAGCAAAAAAGAAACATTGCCATCATCACTGCTCTCTCTCTCTCTCTTCGTTGCTTGCTTTTTTTTCTCCAGTGTATTTCGAATATTCCATTACTTACACAACTTTTCTCATGTAGCGAAACCTTCGCACATAATTTTTCGGTGGAACGTAGTAATCTCAAGTGTGTGTATTGTGTATATATCCCATTATCGTCGTTTTCTTGTGAAGTAAGATCGAAAAGAGAAAAGGGTTGTTGGGAATTACCATGAAAAAAGGAAGCTCATGCATGAACATGAGCTATTTTTTTCGCTTCTTCGTCTACTTCTTCACCGTCTACAATATACTTTATTTTTTTACTGGAGAAGCCTCGAATCCGAGTGAGCATACACAAAAAAAACATTGCCAGACTGATACAAAAATGGCCAATGTGAAGAAGATGATGATGACCAGCGGTGACGACGGACAGTCCTGGAGAGATATGTTATATAGTATGCTGAGCTATGGATGCTGCTGATGGCTGCATCGAATGGGTTTTCTTGTTCACAATAAGCGCTTTTTTCTAGTAATGAACAATTGTGCACAACAATTTTCTTATGGCATTGAAGAAGAAACTTTTTATCCGCTTGGTGGTCATTTTAGTGTAATTTTCCCATTTCTGACGATGATTGAAGAGTCCGATTTCTTTGAAAGGGAGTTGAAAAGGAAAGAACTTCCGATCGTCGTTTGGCGTGCCAGACGATACCACCACCACCACCACCATCGCCACTGCCCATCGCTCATTTCCAACAAAGGGGAAAATTGTTTCGCTTCACCCGTCTTTTCTTTGTTTTCTCTTCGCGATTGAGAACAAGTAGTAGCAGCAAAAGTTTTTTTTTGGAAGCTTCAAAATTTAAAATAGACTCGGGTAAAGGAAAAGGTAAATATGGAAAAGTTCTCGGAATGGACAGCGCAGGGAGAACTAACACGATGCAGTATGCAGTACAATATGAAACGAATGAGTGTGGGTCAAAAGGGAAAAGAAGAAGCGTTTTATATCTTTTCTGCTTGATTGTATCGTTTATTGTTATCTAAACATTCATCCCCGTGAAAAAAAAAAGTTTTTCAATCGAACGCCGATTCAATTTGAGAGATCCGAGTCCAATATTTACACTTTACTACAGAGAAACTTTATTGTACTTTTCCTTTCTTCTCTGCGTTGGCGACTCAATAATACACTTCAAATAAAGTTGATTTTCTTTTTCCTTTAAATTCAGTTTCCAGAGCAACTTTAAAAAAATATGAAGCAGCATCCCCACATATTCCCATTCACTCACCCACAAAAACCATCAATAAAAAGGTTCTGCATATCATTACAGAGTTTAGGATCGGACGCTCCATCATCATCTCAAGGAAAGTAGTCCGAAAAAATAAACAAAAAAGAAAAAAAACTTTTGGAACTTCCCGAACTGGTCAATATTGAAAAGAAATGATGATGAATACGAAGATATAGGAATGCATTACATTTTTCTGTAAAAAGCGCCCATTTGCCATTCCGCTGTAAAACAAGCCATCATTTTGAGTTAAAGAACTTTGACGAGGGGGTTGAAAATGAAAAGTAAAAAGAAATAATAAATAACAAAACACCACATCGCCACTATACTACCACCCTTTTTTCATTTTTTCTTCTTCTTCTTCTGAAACGACTTCTTTTTGGTATCATTGTGCACAAGAAGGAACGAGGGTGATGATGCAGTTGGATTGGTTATTCGCTTTTGAAAACTGATGCATTGCAGTGGAGAGTGCAGGTCGAAGAAGTTGGAAGAAGACAGGAGAACCACGACGACGAGGAGGAACAAGAGAAAAGACTATTATTATTATTTGCCAATTGATCATGTGGAAATTCATGCTACATTTACGTTTACTTTTCGTCGACTAAATATCCTGACATGATGACTACCACTTGAATGGATACGGACCAACTCTCCTCCGTTGATCCACTGGATCTGGATAATATGTGTGTATGTGTGCACTGTGCACATTTTGTAAGAGTTACTACTGCATTAACATCAACTGAGCCAACGAACCATCATCATCAGCATGATCATCATGATGCGATCCATCCATCCATCTGCATCCTCTTCTCTTCCGTCCAGTTCACCTCGTTCATTTCTATTTGTATGAATGAGTGAATGAATGAGTGGCGACATTCACGGAGGGAAGACGAAGAAGAAAGACCGGTGATGGTAGTAGCAGTGAGTTTTTGTGCCAACCAAAGATTCACTTATTCGGAAGCCAGCAAGAAAATAAAACTCTCCTTTCTCCAGGGGAATAATATAAACACACTTGACTCGAAAAGTCAACCGACCGCTATTCATCACAATGTCATGTCAAAAGTCCGAAAAAATTTACCATTCTCTTCTCTCCTCCATCGTCGTCACTCAGCCGGGCATGATAATATGAGCATCGTCGGTAAAGGATCCAACCAACAAACCAAACAATACACAGCTAAATATCCAACAAAATCAGAACCGAATCTGTCCACAATGCAGACGTAACGTTAACAGAATTCTTTTTATTGAAATGGCCAACCCCAGCCGCAGCATTCATCCCCCAGTGCCTTATTCTTTACCCTTTCTCTAAGTCGCTTCATAACTGAATAAAATAGCTGCCAAGAAAAAAAGTGCATTTCTCCACCGTAAAAAATAGAATATTGTCCTTTTACTGTCCATAAAAATCCACAAGATGATCATCATTTTCCCTCAAGAGCAAAGGTGGTAATGGTTATACTCGGTAGTAAAAAGTTTTTATAGTTTTCAACCCCTTTTCCCAAAGAAATATACACATATTTTTAGAAAAGTCACTTTAAAACAAAGTACCATTTTCGACATTTTCCATTCTCCTTAAGTTTCACTGTTATGTAAGAGAATCCGATCCACCCAAGAGCTCAGAAGGAAATCCTCAGGACTCTAGAGAAGGACCTAGAGAAGAGAGACTCTCGACGAGAGAGAAATGAGCGCAGAAAGGGCAAAAAAAATATCCACAGAATTTTTTTTTGCTCCAGCTCATAATTCATAACTGGTTAGACATCATTGTTTCGACACGGTAGTCTTGATCTAGTACTACTCTACTATGTACTATAATAACCCATGGCACGCATACCAGAACAAAAGCCTCGCAGTTTTGTTTCTCTCTGTCACTTTTCCCCTGCACATAATTTTCTCCGTAATGATTCTCGTTAGTTAGCAGAAAGAGACACTGGAAACATTTACACACAGCAGCTCTCGTTGGTGGGAGGTATTCCTGTTTAAGGGAAAAATAATACTTACCAGGGCATCTTCTGCGACTATTTTCTAGTACCTTTTTTCCCCATTTTTCTAACTTCTTCAAGAATCAGTTTGGTTTCAAGTGCTAACATCCACGTTGATCGAGGGTGGCTCCGTGGCTGGTTCCTTTGCTTTCCCTATTATCGTTTAAGTATACACGGCCGCTTCTAAATGGCATTGGATCGTGACTCCTATACTTTTGAGATTTCCTTCATTTCATGATCATAACATCATACCATCATTATCGTCATTCGCCCTCATCATGATAGCCCTGATTTCGTTAAAAAAATAAAAGCACAATAACGATAAGGAAAGTCCTGTGTACACACACTTTGTCATGAACTCTAAATCTAACAGTTTTTTTTCTCTATGTTTGCTTGTGTGGAGGAAAGTAGCGGCATAGCAGAACAATGGTCACGGTCTTTATTTATATTATTATAAAGATACGTAACTAAAAGATGAGACAAGAAGGATTCCTCTTTTTTATCATTATTACTTCTAAAAAGGGGAGCTCTGGTGCAGTGCACCGAGGAGGAGTGGGAATATGAGCAGTAGTAATATGAAGAGTAATGAGTGTGTCGAGTGCTCAGGACAGTTTTGGTAGTCTCCTCGACTCCACACACACACTCCGCTCACCATCCGCGTACTAATGTGGCGTTAAAAAATGGCGAACGGAAGGTAGTCCATTTACATATTTACGTCGTTTTATCAAAAAAATGTACATGTTGATGATGATGATGACGATGTGTTGAAGTGGGTAGCAAAAGTATCTGATGCAGTCGACTTCTCCAATAACACACAGACAAGAGGCTAGAGAGAAGAGAAAAAAAGTGCTCTTCGCTCTTTTTGTTTAAAAAATATATGCGTATCCTGGTTTTCTGCTCTCTTATGAATGATATATGCCTCTCCCCTCATTTTTGTTCCCTGATAATATTGTATCGTTGTGTGTGTACAATAATAAAAAACAAGAAGAGTATCATCATCACTTCCTTTTCTCTCTGCGAATGCTCTTATTGTTTTTGGTAAAGTCTCCTTTTTATTATCGCTTTGCTGCGTCTTCCACTTGTTCTGTTTGCAGAAGGACAAAAAAGCGGGCGTATAGAGCACGGTAGTAGATCATCGGAACGGCAGCAGCGGTGGTGGTGGTGGATGCTGGGGATGATTTAAAGTTATGATTGTCAAAAATGAAGTGTAATATGGACCACCGCGCCACACGCTTCAGTAAATATAAACTTGTAATATTTGATTGTTTGACTTGAGCAAACGTACATTACTACGCTCAGCTATAGATTTATCATCTGTAATGGAAAGGCGTGAAAATTCACAGACCGACAGAAAAAATAGCGTCGACTTTTTCCGTTAAAAAAACTAATGAATTGGGGCAACGTGAATGATGGAATAAGGGACAAAAAAGTCCAAGTAAGTCGGTGGGCTGCATGCAGACAGCAACAACGTTCACAGAATCTTGGCTTTTCTCTGCTTCTTCACACTGCACTGTATTCATTTGAGTCAAAACTTCTAAGAAAAAAATATAAAATTCTCTTCTCCTGCTGAAACTTTTTCTCGGGACATTTTTTTCCTTGGAAAATAACAAACTTTTCCTTCGTTTTTATTTTTATTGTCAAGATAAAAAATCAAAGTTTTTAAGTCGAAAAATTAAAAAAAATATGAAGAGAGGGAACTGAGCGTAGGCGAGCAGGCGACAGTGAAACAGCAGTGAAAAGTTTTAAAATTAAAGAAGAGAAAAAAAATGAAAGAAATTCATGATGAGAACGAAGCACTTTGTATCGGTAGCCCGTAACAAGCGAGTTTTTCTTTTAGTCTTTTTAAAGTGTAAAAATTACAGAGTCCCAAAGGGACCCAAAGAGAGAAAAGTATAAAAAAATACGAGAAAGTAGTAACAAAAAATTTTCCTTAAACCCCCATCGTTGTCATTCTCATTGTCGTAAGTACACAACACGAGCATTAACAGCAAGCGGCACAATATTTTTTTCTTCTGTAGAGAAAGCTTACATTTTCCGTTCTTTTTTTTCAAAAGTAATGGTGTCAGATTCTTTCACTTCATATATCCACCACCAGTAAGTTCACTGACTTTTATTTTTGAAGTCACATAATATTTTTTAAAACGAAATTCTTCACTCTGCAGGAGATCTTCGTGGAAAAAAATGTGCACCACTCATAAGGCTTTATACTTTTTTGCCCTTTATGGAGAAAGTCACGGCACGGAAGTTTTTTTACCAAGAGGATATTTTATTTCCTCGCCATCATCATTGTCATCATCGCCTGCTGCCTTCTTCATATAAAGCGCGCGGTAGGTTGATGAGAATCGATACAACCACAAAAAGACCTGTCAGTGTGTTTCGGTTGAAACAGTTTTCAAAGTTGAGATAAATGAAATAATAATAAAAAAAGGAGAAATTTCGAACGGAGCGGTTTTTACAAGATGATGAAGAAGATGAGGTGTTCTCTGCTCACTTTTTTCTTTGTGAATAAAAGCTTCAAAAGTAGATTTTTACGTCCCAGGATAATATCAATTGCGCTTTCATTTTTTATTTTGTTGGAAACAAGCGCATCGCATTCATTCAGAGTATCATCTAGTGAATTTCTTTTTACTAGTAGGGATTTTAGTAAAGCATTACAGTTTTTCGTTGAGAAGGTTTTTCTAGGTTTTACCAAAAAAAATACGACCGTTGTGATATCAGAGTAAAAGGGAGCGAGCGAGAGAGAGAGAGAGGAAAGTTGACTGTTGAATATTCATTAAGGAGGCGGATAACGGGAACGACGTCGACGACGACGACGACGAGTCAACCTCTAATGAACGTGTGCATTTCCAACGATCCGGAATGTAAACTTTAATGAACGGGGAAAAGGGAAAGCCGCTGCTGCTGCTGCTACATTTTTATATAGAGGGAAAAAATGTGGGAAGGCTACAACTGCGGTTCTACACACTACGAAAAACTCCTTGAAGTGAAAGTGGGTAGCAATTCTTTTATCCCGGAATTTCTTTTCCTCTCCTTCTTCTTCGAAAAGATAAACACTCATTACGCAAAATGTATCGGGATTATAGTTATCACTTCATCATCATGCTAGAGTGGAGCCCATTGAATTGGACCAGGAGAAAGAAAAATGTTTGTCTATAAAAGAACGAGCTCATCAACATCTATTCTCGAACAAGGTCGTTCGATCCGTCGAGTTTCCAACAAAAACTTTAAAGACTTTCCAAAAAGTTTCAATTTGAAGTCAGCTCACTGTAACGGAGTCAACATTATTTGATGAAGCTGTAACTAACAAAGTTTCTTTTTTCATGGTGGTGTTCCGCATCAATATCAAATTCTACGACTGAAATTAATACTAATTTATTAGTCCTTGAAATTCGGATTGTACATTTAGGCAAAGTACATACAAACTATCTCATTTTTCACTTTTCATGTTTTTACGTGTATTTTTACGTAGCCTACGCAGATCACTTTTCGAAACGGACAAAACTCAGAGTAGGTGTACACACACACAAACACACATATGGACAAGAGAGAGAGAGAGAAAATGAGGAAGGTTAAAAATAACCGATCGCTAAGGACAAGAAAGGCGTACGCGTACTTAGGTGTATTACCACAATAATTTAATTTTAATTATCATGTTCCTCAATTTCCACTGTAATTGTATAAATAATCTGATAGAGTCATGTTTTTTTGCATTGCATCCCACCCATGCGTAGTAGTGATAGTGAATATATTATGCGAAGCGGCACACACATGCAAACGATTGTTAAAAAACTGAGATTTTTGTGTTTCATGCAGTTGAGTTTTTGTTTGCACTTGCAGTTGGTTAGTACAGTACGGAGCAGAGAAAATAAAATAAAATGCGTCGTTCATTTTGGTTGCATTATTGTCTAAAAATTAAAAAAATGTCGCTGTTTAAAACGGTTAATGAGGGATTAGACACGGGATTATTTTATGAGTGTTCGTGCAAATTTCCAGCAGCTAGCAAGAATGCATTATTTTAGCAGATGCACCAAACCAATCACTTTCGTATCGTAGAGTAGTACATACATCATACAGTATAGTACGTAGTAGTCGTATATATTCGTTTGAATTTTTTGCAGAGTTTTTGCAGAATTTATCCATAACTGACTGACTAAATCATATCAATTAATTTATGTATATAGTATTGCAGGTTGAACATTCATGGCGAACCCTAGACCTCTTGTTTTTTTACCGTTGTTGTGTGCAGATTCCTTAAGCAAGACTATGACTATTTTTAGCTGATTGAATTTTGTTTATAGCGGTATAGTAGTTGTAGGTTGTAGGTACATACATATTTCTAATAAGAATACTAACGGTTCATGTCTGTAAATTACCAATTTATATCGTGAATTTCTTTTTCGCTAAATTTCACTTTGTGGAGCACTACTAAAGTGAGCGACAATTTTCTTTTTATAACATCATCGTATTTAAATACTCTAATTAATTGCAGATAGTTTTCTTATACATCTATCTATGGCTCTAAGCAATTATGTACACCGCCAGTTTAAAATCAGCTAGTTTCTCTGTTTTATGTGTGTTTTATATATGTACAATCAATTAATCCATCAATAAATAGAACAGCTAGATGACTCTCATACAGTTTTTTTTGTCACAATTAGTTGTTTAATTTTTTATTGTTTAATATTTTTATATATCTGCATTATCCTTTCGTCTTCGGCAAAACATCACTCACATTTCACTAGAATAATGTTTTTAAAGTATAGCCTGTTTTTGAAACCTTCTGGCGAGCAATAGGTATAATAAGATTCATACCCATGTTTTTCAACATATTTTTAATATAATTTATACTTAAGTTTAATAATAATTTTATACGTTTTTTCTTGATGATTCTGGTGTATTTTTTTGTTCCTGTTTCGCCACGCAGTATTTCATGGCTCTTTAAAACATCATAATCATATAATAATTAATACACGACCACACAGTAATTAAGAGTCGTCTACAAACTGTCTGTCAACAGAGATAAATTTCTTAAGTACAGTTTTTTATTATATTTTTAATATATATACTCTATCGCTATATTCACGATGACTTTTTTTTATTATGAATATGGAAGCACTCTACCTAGATTTTAAGTTTTATACTCATATACACGATATTGTTTCTTCTTTCTTCCTCTGCGTAATAAAACTCGGCTAAATAACAAATCGTTTTTTTACACACTAATTTCTGTATACTCTACGATTATTACACGTTTCTTCTCAATAATAAATTTTTAATAAGTATCCAAAAAACCTGTTGCTAAACGTATTTTTCGCGCAAAAGTTTTAGTAGTTCCTACGAGAGTAATAAGTCAATGTTAAATTTATTTAATTACCACCGCCCAAAAACTGAAGCACACAGATAATATATAAACAATTATCAATAACTTCCCTAATACAGGAGCTACACACACTTTTTTGATGAAAGTTTGGTTTATTTTTTAATCAAAAAGATTAAAAATTTCACACCATACCACCGGAACACGAAAAAACATCATTGTAAAGACGTCGACTGACTAATAATACACAGTGTTTTTAATAATAATAAATGTGACTGATTTGACAGCTAGCTCGCTTCCCGAAGAATGTTCTTTTGTTTTGAATTTAAATATTTTGTATTAATATAGTACGTAATGTAAACGGTAATTAGTAAATATCACATGTCATTTTTTTATATAATTGTCGGAAAATCATTCTTTAAGTAACATATGGGTAACATTAAAAACTAGTCGTACAATCACAATAATAGGATACACATTGAAAAAATCATATATGTAAAATCTTTGTTTTGTTTTGTTTGTAACTTTTGTTAATGTTTTTTAAGTACATAGATTTCCGGATGAAAACTATCCACGGAATAATATTGATTTCATAATTAATTTAATTAATTAATTCATATTATGGCTTTAAAAAATAATGTCCCTTATTAACTGGTCATTCAGCAGATTTCGTACATTTTTGTTTTTTGTTTTTCAGAACAGGGCTGAACCTGACGACCAGAAAAAATCTGTGCGAGAATTCAGCTTGACGACACGAGAGAATTCGAAACCCCCTGACACACCTGTGCAAATATTAAAAATCCGCCTTTTTTTGTAATCGATCAGAGCTGCCAACAAAAACCCCTTCTTGTTGGATAACAGTCAACGGTTAATAGATTTTAGTTGCTCTCTCTATAATAGAACTACAATAAAATTGACAGTTTTTTTTGTAAAGATAAACACAGGCCCATTTTTCGTATCTTTTTGTTAATCAGTAATTTTTTAGTGGTCTAAAATCTATATTGAAAGTGTTATAAATAAATTTTTCAAGTCGTTTGCATCATCGTCTTCAGTAAATAAGTTTTTTGTGCGGCGCATTGTTTTCCTCTTCTTCTTTTCTTTATAGAAAACATCAACGTCAAATTGATGCCTATGAATTGTAAAGTACGCTGTAAAGTACTTGTTGATTGATATTAGTAATTAGACAATTTATATATATATAAATTGTATAATAGATTACGAAGTTAGTTAATTAATTGTGTATTAGTATAATATAATAATTCCTGCCTTTTAACTCTAAAGTGTTATTGATTAGGTTTCATATTAAATTATTTTAAAATTATTAATAATTATATGCATAAGAAATCAGAGAAATATCAACACATGCGAGAGATTCCTTAAACAGTAAAAATTAGTTTATACATTATTAAATTATTTGTTAAGGTATTGAATGATTGTTTCATTGTTGCATCATATGTCTGTCTGTACAATAATAATATATATGTTTAATATATCTGCTAATTAATAATAAATATTATTTTCTTGCATAACATGCCTCATTTACTGTACAATGTATTTTTCAGCAGCACCAATTTCAATGTTGTAATATAAAGCATGACGTTCATGCATTCGTGGCTCTCTCTAAAAAAACTCGCTATTAAGAGTAAAATCATTTTCTCGGAACAGTTTTCTTTTTACACGCGGTTAGGTTTCTTTTTTGATATATAAGGATTTTTTTGCTTAAAGTAATTAATACTACTACGCATTTTAAATATTATCATTGATTCCCGACTCTCGTTATTTGGTGGTTATGTTTTATTTTAAATTAATCCATGTCGATAGCAAAAGATATTTTTTTTCTCTCTTTCCATTGAGTTAGAGTCGATGTTTTTTTGGTTGGATGTGCAATATTTTTTTGGAACATAAAGTATTGCTATATAGAAGAACTCAAGTGTGTGGAGCGATCACAAGAACACATTACATGTCTAAGGTTTTTGATATTTCACAGTTGAACAATTTGGTTTCGGATACGATAAATCTCTACTCTATTTAGCCTCCTACGCGTTCAACATAATCGGCAGATAATAATAATAAATATATAACAATTAATCATAAATATTAATCATAGTAGTTTTTTTCTCGCTGCATTGATTGGGTTTATAAGGAATCAGCGTTTTACTACAATTTTTTTTATTAGGGTTTATAGGAGTTAAGGTTTCATTTGCTGGCCAGAGCAGCGTGTTCAGAATGTCTATATAATAATACATGATGACGCGTTACAAAAACGTTCGAGCGCTCTTTGCTCAGCATAGTTTTTTTTTATTACACACTACTAGATAATTTCTCTGTACGAATGTAATAAACAATGGCTACAATTTCTTTTAAAGTTGCCAGCAAATATCTATCTAATTGCTATTTTGTCTTCAAATTTTATGTCTCTGTTCGCGCCCAGTAGTAGCGTACTATACTCGCATACAATTTCACGTACCAATTTAAATGCACAAAAAATTAATTTTTCTTTTTACAGTTTTACATTCATTCGTCATTTTACTCTTTTTTGATAGGAACAAGCAATTTATATGTGATGTGCTTAAAATCTAATCGATTGATCTCTTGTGATCCAGCCACCGTTAAAATCTAATTGATCGTCACCGTCACTTTCTCTATATATGAAGGTATAGGTATATTTGATTTGTGTAAGCATTGCGATTCGTCTGAAGATGCTTTTTTACAATTTATTTTAAGGGTACTTTCTGAGAAAAAGAAATAACCACCACTGGTCGCTGACAAAGATAAAAACTAAAATACAAACTTTTCCCTTTTACTAACCACACGGATGTAAACCGAAGCGTTCTTGAATCATCAACTCTAAATTTTTTCATATTTATTTATGACGTAATTAATGCATTGTGTGGTTCGCCAGCTTTTTTAAAATAACCTGGTGGTAGGTATAGATTTCATAACCCATCATCATCAATCTTGAACAACCTAAATCCTTTAAATACTTATTACGTTTTATTAGGGGTTTTTGTATCTAAAAGTATCCGTAGTAGAGTTTGAAGTTGGAGCAGTTGTTTGTGGTAGTGGCGCAGATTTGAAACACGAGGAGGCGCAAGTAAAATCTTGTTCAGAGCTGATACCACTTCTTGTCCTTGTACTTGAGCATGAGTTGATGGGCGGCGGAGGAGAAATTCTCTGCCTCGTTGCACATCTTCTCTGACCTATCCTCAAGCTGACCGAGTTTCTGACCACGCTCCACCAAGTGCATTCTTGTCTTTGCTACTTCGGCCGCCACCGATCCTGCACGCATCTGGGCATGATCCATTTGCGGATTTGGAGCAGGCGCCGCAGGTCCCGCAATCAGTTTTGTCACCGATCTGGATGGCTTGCCGCTGGCCTCTCCAACTGCGAAACAAAATATCAAGTCATTATCACTTACAGATTCAGAAAAGAATTTTATTTGTCTTGAAATCAGAAATGTTCAAAAGATTTTACATAGCTCTTCCCGGTCCACGTTCCTAACACCCCCGCCGAAAAGACCAGTTAGGAAACTCTCCTTAGGTTTCTCCGGCATTTCTCTCTCCGTGAAAAGACAGCCTAGCAGACTGTCCATCATTTGGCTGAAAAGCAGACACAATAATTCGCATTTCAGTAAAAACCACACCAAGAAATTCTCAGTAGTAGAATCAAAGAGGTACGTTCCGCTCAAGTTCAACTCACAAAAACTCTGTGGCCACGGAAAACTTTTGAATTTCACTCGGCGAGCTGAGGTACATCCCATGACCTAGACTGCTGAGACAGAATGTCTTTGCGATTCTAGAAAGGGAAAGGGAAGAAGAGCGGTGAGAAACAAACGTTTTATCATTTAAAAACTGCTTTCTCCGCCCCCGTACAAAAAACAATGCCACAATACACGTGTATATATACAATAAGTAGATAGTATATATAGACACAATAAGAATACGGATATTATAATAGTATTATTAATATTATTATTATTATATCAAATTATTATCAATATATTTCACATATTAAGTCACGATATGATAATAGAGTAGTAAGTAAATATTTTTTTAATGAGTAAAACATTTTTTTTGAGATGATGATTAGTAATATATAGTTTTTTAATAGTTACAGCTATTTTCCACATCTCAATTTCCATAATTTATTTAGAGAAAGTTTTTATATTTACAGAATCTCCCTGTGTGTTTGGTGCACAGGAGTTTTGGGAAACGAAAAAAAACACATTGAAAACATGAAATTGAGAGAGAATGAAAAGAAAAGATGAAAAGAAAAAGTTGTTTAGAGACAAGACAAAAAAGAGACACGAGACAAGTACGTTTTCTGTGTTGTAGAAAGAGGGAAGAAAAATTATTGAAATTGAATAAGAAACGTGTGTGAAAACAAAAACATTATTATATAATAAAACATGAAACGAGGTATTTATTGATGTAGTAGAGTATAGTAGTAGTAAAGTTTTACTATATAGAAAGATTGTGAGTATATACATTGATGTATTTAGAGAATGAGAGAGAATATTTTTTTGTGAACGATTTCTTACTGAAAATGTAATTGTTATACTGTAATATATAAGTGATTATTAGATCGGAACAAAAACTAATCTCTACACTACTAAGGGATACTTTGTGATTAAAAAAAAATTAATGAGTGAAGGGGCATCAAGAAGGTAATGAAATTGGCCACATGGAAAAAGTGTACACACTAAATAGTTCAGAGAGTGAGTAAACGTGAAAGAGTTAGTCAAAAGTCTAATAATAATAATAATTTTGAAAAAAATCTAATAAAAAGTGTTAGACAGAGACCGGCTAACGTTAGTTTGGTAATACTAATTAATGGGCATTCATTAGATAAAAAAATTATTGAAAAATGAGATTTTGAATGTTTTTAGATAAAAAGAGGAATTTATAGAGACAAGACATTCAAACTAAAGCAGGGCGATCATGCTCTGCTCTGTATAGAATCAACTTACGAGTTTGTGTCCTCGTTAATAATGATTTGCTGTCCCCAAATGCTCAACATGGGATCCACTATCCCCGCTTTCCTCGTCTGGTGAAAACTGACACACACACACATACATAGAGATAGAAGCAGTATGTAAAGGCAAGAAGAAAAAGGTCAACGAGAGAAATATAGAAACAGAATAAGAAAGTTATCAAGAGAAAGACATAGAGAGAGAGAAAGATTTTAAACAAGGCATAGATAGGCATAGTCAAAAGTTGTCGTGAAAGGTTATGTTAGCAGAACGCGTCGTCGGCACAAACACAGCCTCCAGGTGTAACAAAGAGAAAGTTGAAACAGAGAAAGAAACCAAAAAACCATACTAGGCACGGGCTTCATGAACAAAATGAACGTTAAAAACATAAATATAGTCAACAAGAGAGAGCGCACGTCGAGTGGGACAAATTGGAACGAGATCCGATAACCCCTTTGTTGAGCCCAGTTTAATAATAAAAAGAAAATTATAAATCCCTCAAGATCAAAATTCGATTTTTCGGTTCATTGCGCTTGATTATAATTTAGGAACGGAAACATCTTCAGGCTGTTGTTACAAAATTCTGCTAGGATTCGTCACACGTCAGTCGGGGAAAAGGTGAAAGTGAAAAGAGAAAATGAGAGAGAAAACGAGAGAGAGTTTAGCGTAGTTCAGTCGGATCGGTTCAGGTGGGTACGCGTAGTAAGGTCAGAGAAGGGCTCACGTGGGAGTTTGCATTTTAAACAACAAACGGTTAATAATTAATAATAAAAAACAATATAGAGAGATATCGCAGTATAGCAGCGGGCGAAGAGCGCTATATAAAAAGGTATTTTCTTTTGCAAATTACTTGTGACAAAATTAGATTATAATAATATATATAAAAGTTGTTGCTAGAATAAAAAGTGAGTGCTCGGGTAGATATATAGAAAGAGGACGATCATTTCTCTAGACGGCACAGAAGTGTAATTTAATAAAAAAAGAACGTGAAATTACATAAGAAAACGGATGGTATTGTGACAAGTGAATATTATTATATCACGGCAGCCTAGTACCTACGAAACATTCATGTTATATAGTTTAAAAAAAGGTCAGCTTCGAAAAAATTGCCTACTTATTTTGGGGGGCTCGGTTTCCAGGAACTTCTGGCTGAAAAAACTTGCGTTTATAATTGATGCGTTATATAATAACAGGTAATTAATTAAGTAAAATTAGTAAGTGGAAGAGGTTTTACTAGAGAGAATATAAAATTCATGTTCTGTAGTTCATATATTTCGTATGTTAATTCGTATTTACGTGAATTTGTTCGTTTTTTTCTGCTAGAGAGTAGTGCTATATAAAAATGCTGTGAGTTAATTTTCAGCTCCTATGAAATGTTATCTGGTGATAATAAGAATAAAGAATCTTTTTCTTGCGGAAATTATTTTTGTTTCGTTGGATTGTCAAGTGGTTGTATTATTCATTGTCCTATAAAATAAAGCGAGAGATGGTTCTGGTTGCTTTTGCTTTTCTTGATAAATGAATTTGTAACGTTATTTAAAGAGAGAAAAGATGTGGTTAGTTCGCTTTTTGTGGTGACGCTTTTGTGTGCGATTTAGCACAGCAGAGATGGGTGTGTTGAGTGACACTCACCTGAGGTCCGACAACGGCACAAAGTCAACGTCCATCAACTGCTTAAACGAAGGAATGGATAGAATCATGAGGTGGCCGTTCGAGAGGTAGCACACTAGACACGGAGAATCTGGAGAGGGGGTTTAAAAAGAGGTCCGAATTCATTAAACTATTTATAAGGCTTGACTCGACGTGGTGCTTTGAAGTGGGGAAAAGAGTAAAAGTAAGGTAGAGAGTTGTAATTTAATGTGCGGTCAGCAGCATATTTGTTGCATTAGTTCTGTACCTTTCACATTGGTAACTTCGGCTTTGATCACAAAGGAGGCTTCGCAAATTTGCTGTTTGTAGAGACAGGTCTGAGATGGAAGTGCAAGCACTCGTGACTGCTTCTCTGAGACGAGAATTAAGAACTGTCTGTCACCTCCAGAGTTTCCACCTGAATCCTGACTCAGTTGAGTGGGAGATTGCCTGCTTGTGGTTGAGAGCCCCTTCGTTGGAGTTCCTGTCGAGAAACGAGCAAATACCGAAGCAAAATTGAGACACACGGTGAAATTCTATGTGTGCAAATATCTTTCACTCTTTTGGTGAATTCAATTCAAACTCTTTAACACTCGAGCTAAAAAGAATTTCTCGACCGCGAATCCTTCTCCAAAAGAGAAAGTAAACAAAAAGGAAATTAGATTCTTTTTCTTTTCCCTTATTTTTTTTTTGCAACTGGCACATATTATAAAACGACCAAGGTGCCTGCTCAACTCATCAGCCATTATTATTGCCACAAAAAAGTGAAAGAGACCTATGGCTTTTAGTAACTCAGGAAAAAATGTGTTTGTTGAGAGAGAAGAACTCACTTGATCTATCCTTGGTTTCCTCTCTCCAAGCCTCGAAAGTGTTGGAAAGGAGATTTCCATTGCAATCCAGGAACGACATGGCAAGAATGGTGCCCTTCAGCCTGAAAATCGTCCCTGACGGGTTAACCGACACTGGTTCCGTTCTCCTCGCCTCCTTCCCCCCGGTTGGAAGGTTGAGTGAGATGCTTATCACTGAACCAAGACTCGTGCCCACCCAAAGTGTAGGAGAAACCGAGGTATCTTCAAGAAGCATACATTTTCACTCGTTCCATTAAAAAGCTTTTTTCCATTGTCAAGTGGTATTTTTTATGAAAAGTGTTTGTAAATAATTGCACTTTTTTTATAGCATTACCTCCTTTCTTTGCAAACGAGTCTATAAAGTAGAGGCACTGAATAGCTTCCGAAGTAATATTGTCCAAGCTTGACATGCTTGAGGACCGTGATCGCGAAAAGTTACTGTCTAATTTGTCTGGTTATTTTGAGCCAAATTGAAAATTGAGCAAAAATTTTCATCGGCGAACGAACCAGGGCAAAAAAGAAACAAGAAAAGATTCTATTAGCATACGAGTTTTTCAAAACAGATTTTTTTTACACAGCCACAATAAATATATTGAACATGCATAGAGACTCTGAGAGAAAGTGAAAAAATAAAGTTTTGATTAATGTAATTAGTATTTATATANTTTTTACACAGCCACAATAAATATATTGAACATGCATAGAGACTCTGAGAGAAAGTGAAAAAATAAAGTTTTGATTAATGTAATTAGTATTTATATAAGAAGAATAATAATTTTAAAAAAGCATGTTGGCAGAGGCAAGAGATTGATTGATAATTTAATACTATCTAGATCGCTAAATTACAAGTGTTTTAGAGGCACTTTTTTTTAATGTGAAAAGGTAAAAGCGGTCGTGAGTTTTCTTGTCTACTACTACTAAACTAAAATTCGAGCGAGAGGGCATGTTCGTTATTATTCACTCATGCAAAAATGCCACTCTACTACTCTATCTAAATGTAACTTTTCTACTTTTCTACGAAGCAATCAAGTCAATTTTTTTATATTTTTCACTTCTACGTTTTCATTCTTTCCAAGTTACTGACTTTTTTTTCGACAGTTTTAATTACAAAATCTTCAGTTCAGTCAGAGTTGTTTTTTCTTCTTCTTTCTACTACAGATCCTCACACACGCTCCTCGTATTTGAGAGTGGTCGAGCGTTCCAACATTACGGTTAGTTCAGTCAGAGTTGTTTTTTCTTTTTCTTTCTACTACAGATCCTCACACACGCTCCTCGTATTTGAGAGTGGTCGAGCGTTCCAACATTACGGTTTTACAAAATGTTCTACTACTAAAATTCTGTTATATTATTACAAGTAACGTTCTATAAAACGTTTCGACTTTTTTATATCAGTTATATTATTAGTGCGTTGTAGTAGCAGAGACCAAGTCATCATGATGAAAGTTTCTGATTCGGAATAAAATAATAATAATAAAAATTGGAAATAGTAAGAATCAACACGTTTTACGTTTTCTTCGCTTGTCAAAAAACAGCGTGAACAAACAGAAATTGAGAAAAGAGAGACAAAAATGGAAACACGAGAGTAAATTGAATTATAAATTGGAAAAATGTTACAACATTGAAAACACACGGGCACAAAATTGACAAGACACGACATAAAAAACCACTTCAAAGTTATAGGGCAAACTAACTGACAAGTAAATAAATAAAATGAGGAAAGAAAAACGTTTTTTGATTTTTTGTCCAGAGAGAAAAGTTTTTGGAAAGAAAATTATTAGTGAGTTAGTAAACGAGAGAGAGAGACAGAGAGAAAGTTTTTTTTTTTGTATATGTAATTAATAAGGAGAAAGAATTAAGCATAGTAAAAGAGTAGAGACAGAGACAGAGAGAGAGACAGAGAGAGATTACGTAACAAGAATAATTAATTAATAGAACGATAATAATAATAATAAAAAAACACGACAGAGGGTAGTTGATGTCACGTCCTTCCACATGCTCTGGTTTAACAACAACACAACACGACGGTACTTTTCCCCATCTTCTTGGATGTTGATCAAAAAGTACCGTTATTATATTTTTTTTTGCATTTAAAAATTTAAACTCGCATATATTATATATATATAAACATGTATACAATGTGTAAACTTGCTTGGGTGAGAACAAGAACAATAACCGTTTATGTATCATAAGGGGGACAGAGAACGGACGAACGGATAAAAGAATTTAAAAAAAATATCAGATTTTGTTTTTTTGTTTTGCCTTATATTTTCTTGTGTGGACGACACGAACATTAAGAACGAATTATTATTAGCAATTATTATCAGTTTAAATATATTGTATATATATAAAACGCACGAACGAGAACGAACAAACGAGATTGGTTTTGGCTATACAGAGATTAGGATCGACTCAGGGTAACTTTCTACAGAGAGAGAGAGAAAAATTAAGAAAATGGTTTAAAACATTTCAATCAATCATTAACTTTTATATTATTATATCTGGTGAGACAGTACTGAGGGTGGTGGCGTGTAATTTATTATTATTTAGCTCAACAGATTTTTATTATTATTGGCTGGAAAATTTGGTGATTTTACGGGTTTTTGATAAACAATGGAACTGTCTTGAAATTTTTTTCCCCTTGTTTTCAATTCACACAAACTCTGCTTATTTCAACAAACGCTCAAAATTTAATTTTCAATAACAAATATTTATATACTACAAGATATTCTTGCGGCGGCAGTGGTTTTGCAAAAAAACGGTTTGGTTTTTGGTTTGCTTTTATACACGGTATAAAGTGAGAGAGAGAGATAAAAGGGGTAGAATTAAATTACGAACGAACGAACGAACGAACAACATTACTGGCATAATAATAATAACAATAAAATTTGGCTTATGTTTTTTTTTCGAACAGTGAGTTAAGAAACAAGAGTGTTGCGGTGACTAGAGAAATGTTTGGTTTAGAATGCACATGATTCTGCTTGTTAAATTTCCACAGAATCGTGCTTTCAACTCAATTATTATAGCCATTCTCAAAAGAGCATTCTCATAGGAAAACTGTCACGTTTGTATTCACCGTGTTCATTTTTTTTATAAATTCATTCAATAATCATAAAGTTATATGCAACTACGAATCAACGAACAAACGAATGTTGATTTTGGGAGAAAGTCAAAAGAGAATGATGTGGTGATATATCATTGAACCGCGAGAAGCCAGTGTCAGAAACTGGTTCAGAGGGAGAGATAGATAGGGGTACTCAATAAAACTCAGTGTGTGTAAACTAATTAAGGAATGCATAATCATAAATAAAATATTTATTCTCGGAAGAAGAAACAAAAAAGCTATATATGGCTTGGTAAAATTGAACGCGCTTCAGCGGCAATGATTTTCTCATGAGCAGTTAATTTTTACAAGAGAGAGGGCGAGGAGAAACGAAACGGGTAAGTTTTTAAAAACTTATTTGGTTGAGGTAAAGAGAGAAAAACGGAAAAGCGCAATATAATGTCATTATTATTATTATTATTATGATCTTATATGAGTTCGATCGAACAAGAGTAAAATAAAGAAATAAAAAAATAAACGATTTTTGTCCGCTTCGAACAGCACGGTATAATGATCAAAATACGGTATGATTCACATAAAAAATTATTCATGTTCATATTTTTGTTTTGGAAAAAATACTCATTTTTTCTTCTCATTTAGGAGAAATGTGTGTTTAAAAAATCAATTGTTTTAAAAATGGTTGTATCTTTTGTTTGGAAACGGCTTGTAAGAGGTTCGTTATATAACTTGATACACACCTGAAGAAGGTGGTTGGTTGTAGTTGGAAGTGACATTACTACCAAAGCTGCAGTATTGCCTAGAAAGAAGAAGGATGTTGGACTTGGACGAGGGGAGGTGGTGAGTGGAGGAGGAGACAGAGGAGGCGGTCACGGAGGGGTTTGGTGAGACGGGAGGGGGGTGTTGTGACTGGTAAACGGAAGAGTGGAGTGGGGTGGAGGGAATGTTGCTCGTGGAGGAGGAGTGGAAAGGAGGTGAGCTGAGTTGTTCTGGGCTCCCCTGCCCTGCCCCAACCATACTGTAACATTTGGACAAAGTTCTCTCCCCCCTTCGACTACCTTGAGACTTGCTTCGTCTCACTGTTTCCGCACTACTAGCAGCAGCTGAGGCAGCACTAGTGGCACTTTTCCTCGGTGATTTGTCATTACCACCCAAAACCCCGGACTGTCTCGCACTTGTAGGGGATAAGCATACTCCATCCATCTAGTATAGTTTTACATATCACAACAATTTTTTCCCACAACTACAGACTTTGTACTTTCCACTTTTTTTTGTGTAAAAAAACAACAACAACAAAGAAAAATTTGGAATAATTTTCCATTTCTTTTTTGTCTAATGAAAAAAAACAACGAAAAATCAAGAAAGAAAGGACAGCGAGAGAGAACAAAGAAAAAAGATACGAGTCACACATTCACCACAAGCTAAAAAACTTAAATATACGACATAAAGAAAAGAGACTGAGACTCAGAAAGAGTATAAACAGAAAAACGTTTGACAAAACTGAACGAGTTAAATATAAAAACGAAACGATTAGAGAGAAAACGTTTTTGTACACACAGACAGAGATAGGGACATATAGAAAAATTCTTTTTCCAGATTATTTCTCTATTTAAAAAAGAAACCAAAGTGTCTAGACAAAATTAATCATAGTCATCAAGAAAAAAGTTATTCGTTATTATTAATACACAACAAATATATTTTTTTGTTCTTCGTTATGTAAAATTAATACGGCATTGGCTCCACTATGTTAAAAAAATTGGTCGTACGACTTGGTTTAAATGTCAACAAAGTTAACACTACTTGCTGCGGCGTTATTTATAACGAAATAAAAAATGTCTCCAAAAATAACTACGCTTTTTATATATATCAAACAACAACCAAGATATAAAGGCTCGTCAACAAACCAAACTCTAGAGTTTTTCTACATAATAATACTATACGGCCGTGTTTCATCAACAACATTACAAATACATCATCACACATCATATCAAATCATCAAATCATCATCATCAATCCAATCAACAACATTACCAGAAATTTTTTCTCTTGATCAATCAATTCAATCAATTAGAGAGGCATCCATTTACACCAATATAATACGATACGGAATAGATTATTATAATTTATATAGCGGCAACGAATGCAATAAATTTCTATTTTTGAGTGACTAAATAGATAGATAGAGAGAGAGCGAGAGAGACTTCGTTTACACTAATTTAGGATTAGATTTGTTACAGATAGTTATTTTTATATACAGTTTTGACATTAAGTTTTTGATAGCGTTGTGGCAGTTGCGACTTTTTTGCAGCGGCGGCATGTTTTTTTTTTATATGAGATGAGTTTTTTTATATAGAGAGGCTATGCACAACAGCATTCATAATAATATTATTATATATATAATAGATATCATACACAACACGCAGATAGATATAGACAGCAATTTAT
>VYYJ01002154.1:0-23508 GCA_021029165.1 Cyphoderus albinus | reverse complement strand
ACTGTGTTATTTACTTATTTAAAAACCACTCTTTACATTAAATGTTAAATCCACTGATTCGTTTTTTTCACTGTATTTTAATTTGTGCACTTGATAATGCTTGTGGGATTAACCTTGCGAAAGCTTGTGCTGATTTTTAATAAAATCGTTAAACCTAAATAGCCAAAAAATAATTAATACATTTAGTAAATGATTCAATTTGATACGTGGAAGTCATTATTTATTATTTAATGTAATTAATACATTAAATGTTTTTAATTTGCAGTATAAAATACAGAGATGAGACTTGTAAATTATGCACACTGAAGCAGAATGAAACAGATTGAGACAGAAAGCGGCAAAATAGAAGTGGCAAATAAATCTTTCATCATCAGAATGTACTTAAAATCTCTTCTTTACCTTACCTTAATAATTAAGGCTTAATTGATACTTTAAAGTTTAAACATTAATTAATTACAAATTATGTAAATCCACTTTTTGAATGCCTGGCCTGAATGCCTCAGTGTTCCTTTGTTTCATTTTCTTTGTGATCACACTCACGGATGAATTTGCGACATCTACCATTTCTCACGAGAAGGACCAGCGAGAAAAAATTTCTTGTCAAGTGAGTGCGGGTAAGTGAAAACTTGGCCAAAAGCTACACTGTAATCATCAGACAGAGTTTCATTCAGCATTGTTTATTGCAAAAAGTAACGAAACCTCTTTTTATCACCTGTCAAGCAAAATTAACTTTCTAAATCACTTCAGTTAAACTGTTTCAAACTTCCAAATTAAATGTGCAGTGATTTTCAGGACGTTTAGAACAGGCAGTCTGATTCAAGTGTTAGGCTTTCAAATTATATTCAGTTGTTAAGTCCAAATTATAATTTAATTGCGACATCTACCATTTCTCACGAGAAGGACCAGCGAGAAAAAATTTCTTGTCAAGTGAGTGCGGGTAAGTGAAAACTCGGCCAAAAGCTACACTGTAATCATCATACACACAGACAACAGACAGAGACATTCAGCATTGTCTAATTCTCTAATTGCAAAAAGTAACGAGACCTCTTTTTATCACCTGTCAAGCAAAATTAACTTTCTAAATCACTTCAGTTAAACTGTTTTGTTTCAAACTTCCAAATTAAATGTGCAGTGATTTTCAGGACGTTTAGAACAGGCAGTCTGATTCAAGTGTTAGGCTTTCAAATTATATTCAGTTGTTAAGTCCAAATTATAATTTAAATCCTCCGACCACCGAGTGGACTGGTTAATTTATCTTCTTGAAACATTCTGAATTATTATCGTCTGAAAATTAGTTTTGTTTACTTTCCCGGGATTTACACTGCTTAATTAATTTGTAATTAAAGCGGTGACTTTTTCTACGATTTGTAGTGATCAGTTTAAAAAGGAACATCCGGCAAAATGCTTATCAAAGTGAAGGTAATTCAAGTCAATATCAGTTATTATTCATATTCCTGTATAGTTAATTAATTACTGGGTATTTGCAGAAGTAATAACTTGTGTTTTTTTAAATATTTTTATTTTCAGACACTCACCGGGAAAGAGGTACTAAATTATCTTTATTTAGACTGTTTTAATTATAAATCCGAAAAGTTTTTACTTTCTGTGGACGAAGTGGACCTTACATTAAATTGTTAATTAAACAACAAATTTCTGGCATTGTTACAGATTGAAATCGACATTGAGCCCACGGATAAAGTAGAGCGGATCAAGGAGCGTGTGGAGGAGAAGGAGGGAATCCCACCTCAACAACAGAGACTGATTTTCTCCGGAAAGCAGATGTGCGTTACTTTTCAATTCTAAAAGTTGCATATTTAAAGTCTTATGAATTCTAATATTAATTAAAGTTGGTGAGCATTCGATTTGGAAAATAATATTAAACTGATTGATGATTACAGGAGTGATGAGAAAACTGCAGCGGACTACAAAGTCCAGGGAGGATCCGTTCTGCATTTAGTGTTAGCTCTGAGGGGTGGAAATTAGTCGGCGGTTCGCAGAAAATGTAATTATCTAAGTTAGCAATTAATAAAGTCAGTTTAAATACTTTGCAATTTATGGCTATCCTGAAAATTAATAAAGAAGAGAATGAGATGATTGAGGCGAAGTGAATTAAAAGTGAAATGCTTTGCACATCACGGTTAAGGTTATTATGTTAATATTACAGTGCAGAAGAAAAAAGAGTAACGATAATGGCATTGTTAAAATTGAATCACTTTACTTTACACGCCCAACTCCACTATTCAAATTAGAAATTAGACTACGTTTATACTCAATGATTGCTGATGTAAAGGTAAATGATAACTGATAGCGTAATAATTTGATAATATAATGGCGTAGCTGATATTCAACCTAACAATGAAACTTAATTCTTAATTACCATACTTTTAAAGTTTTTTAAAAAGCTGTTAAATTTCTCGTGTGATATGATATTGTATTGAATTAATCATAAGCGATTTTAACTATGATTGATTTGTACTAATAATGAAGGATGCAAGGATGTTTGTTTAAATCTGAAAAATAAAACCCTAAAGATGGAATAATAATTGTCATGAATTTTGAAGTTAAAAAGTAATTACTACATGATATTATGATGGTGTTTCGCCAGTAAAATAAGTTCATACAAAAACTATATCTAGGTGGTTTTTCGTTTTATTTTTACTTTTATTTGTTTTTAACAATTCAAACAGAAATAAAAATTGTTAGTTAAACTCTCTGCTGATAAATATGTAAGATAGTGTGAATTAACAATCCGAATACCAATAATATTAAAAATTGGATAACAAAAACAGTTTTCAGGAATTGATTCATTCGCTTTTTAGAGGAAATGTTCTCTGGCAGTTGCATTTTGCAAATTGAAATTGATTCATTGATTTTGTATTGAAAGAGATTATAGAGTCTTTTATTATTTCTTTTTCGCTGGGGCTGCTAAACCGGCTCCAGCGTTGAATTTGAAGAAAATAATATCTCCATCGTCTACAACGTAGTTGCGTCCCTGTTGTCGGTATTTTCCAGCAGCCTAAAACCACAATAATTTAATCTTTAAAATACTTTGGAAATCCGGAACATTCGAGGTTAATTAATAATCATATGTACCTTGCAAGCAGCTTCCGTTCCCTCTTCTTTGAAATCATCGAATTTCATTACTTCAGCCATGATAAAGCCTTTCTCGAAATCTGTGTGAATTCTCCCAGCTGCTTGAGGAGCCTTTGTTCCCTTCTGTAATTCAACCACAGGAAAAGAAACCCATCACATGAAATAAAAATTACGTACATGACGGTACATGTCATTATTTAAATTTAAATAAGAAGTAACATTTTACCTGAATTGTCCACGCTTTCACCTGAAAGCAAAATTATAATTGCAATTTAAATTATAGACTTAGAAAATAAATAAATTATTGCTAATTATTATTATTAAACTTTTACTGCCACTCACCTCGTCTGGTCCAGCGGTAAAAAAATATTGCAATTGAAGAGCCTTGTATCCCTGTATAATGATTTTGTCCAGTGCCCTATGTGACAAAAATATGAATAAAAGCAGAGATAAGCAAGGAAATTTTTGCAATAAAAATAAACAATTTATATAGTGTAATGAAATCATGGCCTATCCTACACACATCGCACTACATTACTCAAGAATCTCAAATCCCAATTTAATATAATTTGAATCTCTCCAGAATAAAAACCCACTCGTTTCTTCCCTTTTGACAGCCCAAGGCCCCATTCTTTTCACTGCATTTTATAGAGTTACGAAAGGTATACATTATTATTATTAGGTAATTTGTTCTCGGCAAAGAGTCGACAATTAGAATTAAACAAAATTACAATCCCATCCAAGGATTCAGCCAGGTTCAACCACGGCAAGATAATGTAATATAAATTTATTATTTAGTGGACAAATAATATCTATCACTGATCACTGGTATTTCAGAAGTAAGAGAAATTGTAGGAAAAGTAATATTTAGAAATTATCGTAATATCATAAGAATATGTATTAAAAGCATGATTTTTATAATAATTGGACTATTTGCGCTTGGATTTGAGGGAAACAAGATTTTCGGAAATTCATAATCATAATGATCACTTTTGTACTCGCGTTGCATTGCGTCGTCGTCTCAAAGAAAAACATTTTCACCAGACCGTGTTGGTGGTGACCGCATCATGGAAAGAAAAACTTTAAGGGGTGTAATCTAAAAGTCATTATTATCAATTTTCGATAATACCAATTTTCACATAAATGCTCAAGATGCGCCTCTCCATTCCCCGTAATGCCTGTAATTTTGCAGGAAAAACAGTAATTCCACTGATTTGACTACAATCAACTTTTATAACTTCTGATTGCCTAATGAGTTGTACAATTTAATATACATGCTATTTGTTAGAGGAGGATTGCATTGGATTGAGGATGATTTCTCGCTATTATTACGATTACGACGACTGTCTAGTGTCTACCTCAATCAAAAAGGAAAAATGATTCTTTGTCTGTCTGTTCTGTTGCGTTGCACAAAGCGCAACGGATCTGAAATGAACCCTGGCAGACCGCAGGCAGAAAAACAAATTGCATTCATTTTACTTTCTGCCAGAGGGGGTACTACGCCACAAATGTGGAAGCAAAGCATCTGATGAAATGCCTGTTAAAATTATAAAAAACTATTTACTACAACGATATTTTTCGTCTTTAAGTTAAAAATGTGAATACGCTTCTAAATTCCTGGCTAACCGAATTTTGACATTTTTATTGGTTACATTATAATGTGAATGTGACTTTGACATAAAATGATTTTAATAAAGAAAGTTTCACATTACCCCTGAACTCCAACTTCTTTAAGGTAAGCAGCTTTCTCATCTTCCGGCATATCCACAAGCTTAAACTCGAGTCCTCCTGAGAATGGAATTAGCATTGCTCCCGGATCGTGTTTGTCAATCCATTCTTTAATTTTTACTAGCCTGGAGAAAATTCAAGGGCATAAAATAATTAAGTCATTTTTATTACCAATCGCCATTATTAACAATGCCCAATACGGTACAAGATGAAATTCAGCATATTTACCATTTATTTTTCTTCCTAATGTAGTCCTTTTCCGAAAGATTTACCAAATAAATAATTGGCTTCGCCGTGATGAACAAGTGCTTATTTAAAACTTCAATCTATCAATCATAAAGATAAACTCAATCAGAACATAAAGTCCAGTTTAGTTTAAATCACAGTTTCATTTAATCTTACTTCAACTGTAGTCCATTCGCACATTCGAATTAGTTTCTTTTCATCTACCAGATGGGTTTTTACTTTGGCCAGTGCATCCTGTAACAAAAATCCATGCGAAAGTCATTAATTAGTACATTTTCACAGCTCCAGCAGTTTTAGCGTTTTAAAAAAGCTAAGCACTGTCAAGCAAGACAACGACAAGACAAGTCTAATTTTTAATCAGAAGCCTAAAACAGTCCCACAAGATGAGGAAAATGAAACCCAAGAATTTCCATGTTAAAAAAAGATTTCATCTTTGCTCTATCGTCGCATCACATCATGATCACCACATCTTGTTTCTTCTCTTCTAAAAACCCGTTTTTTTTTCTTTTAGACCAAAAATGGAAGGCGAGACGAATTGGTCAGCAATGAGATGAGAGGAAAGTATTCCTCTTGGGTTCACATATGCAGATGGAGATCAGTTTAATGAAAAGCAGGTAAGCCAATAAGAATGTGATGCGGCAGGTAGGCAGGGTAAATAAAAAAGCCCTGATCGTGCTCTGGGGCATGAGCACCATGTTATTCACCATTTACTTGTGTCCACCCGTCTGATCCCGAATGCTGACTCAGAATGATCATTTTATTATTACTCCTTGTAACACTCCTCTCCTCTTACAAAGTTAGTCAGTGCCCACTTGATTATCCTTATCATTATTATTATTATCGTCAACGACCTATCTTTATTATAATGTGCTTCCATTACTACAATATTGCCTCTTGGGTTAAGTTGAGACCTGGATTTGGATTTCAATCTCTTTTTACGATTAGACAGACAAGATGTATGCAATAGCTACCGTGAAACAACCCAAAGCGTCCTATCGTCATCGTCACCTGAGGCTCGACACTGACTGAACTTGCTCAGGTTTTAGGTACAAGGGAAACCGGATACAGTGTTAACTAAAGATATGAGATCAACTATCTCCGAAAAACAGATACCTATTCCAATTCCTGTCACTATCATTTTTATAATTCACTCCTGGGCACGACTAAACTCAAACTGGACACAGAGAGAATACACAAGTTTGATAGCATTCGCTTTAGTTAGATTCATTATGACAAACTGCGGAAACATTCTGGCATTAGTCATTAGCATACCGTATTTTTAAAGAGTAGGGAGAATTTTTAAGTCCTAACACTAATATTTAAAGTTTAGTATAATGATAGCATGCAATATTATTATTATCCTAGCTAGGAAAACATAATTGAAGAAATATGTATATTTTCTGAGAAAGCACGTATCTACGTACAGTAATAAAACTGCTTTTGCCTTTGCTCTTGCTCTGAATGGAAAATAATGCTCAATTCAAATTATAATCTCAATCTGAAAGTTACACTCAAATTGTTGCAATTTAATTGGATAATAATAACAAATGAAGAAAATATTTACGTATTTTCAACTTGAAGGGAATTTCCCTTCTAGTGAACAGAATATTAATGGAGAAAAAAACAAAAAAACAGTTGTAAGTTCAAGTTGCTTCTTGGAATCAAACAATTTTTACAAAGAGAAAAAAGGAAAGAAAAAAAATTGTTTCGATTACAGTCATACGTAGATATGTACATAACAATTATGACCATTTTCGATTCTAACTCCATTGCATTCTCCTGTTATTATTATTATTACTTTTATAATAATGATACGGTACGTAGAAAACGGAACGCAGCAAAAATTCTGGCAAGAACACAATGGCACTCACTACTGCCACTGCCACTGACGACTGCTACAAAATCCATTTTCATACTTGAAATTAATCTGAACTGCAACTCTGGCAAATGGACGAAATGAAACGATTTGCCTATCGAAGTAGAAAACCCTAAAAGATTACCTGCCGGCTTTTCCATAACAGGTGCTCTGGTGCCGGTGAACTTGAACGGGAAAAGACTGAAAAGTCATTACGCCTTAGCTTAGAGCCTTTGTAATGGTACTGGTCAGTTGTGTTGCGAGCAACTTTCTCAAGTGGCTCTTGCTCTGGGGCAATATAATACAAAGTGTAACTAATGTTCATCTCATGTTTGCGAAATAATTATTAAAATAACCAAATATTCATTAGAGCTGTCAAAAAGGTGTGAATATTTCGCATTCAAAAATACAAGTGATAAAAAATCAATTTAAACCCAGATTCACACAAAATCATACATTTTCTGCTTTCTTTCATTTTAAAGACAACTCCTCCAGTTTAAAATATATAATTTTTTTCTTCGCACAATTTGACCTTTATTGTCTTAGATCAAGTCTTTTTTAAAGAAATGAATGAAAAGTAAAAAAGCACAAGCTCAAATAAGCGAGCAATTGCATTAACATCATTTACAAGAAGTTCAATTGCACACAGTGATATTTTGTAGAAAGATAATAGCAATTTCATGTGGCAAACCCCATTGTTTTCAATGAAAATTGACTGTTTTCACCACTTTGTTCTATGTTACCCCAAAGTAATTACACCTTTCCTTCCAAACCATCTCTGCCTCTAAAGCACCCAGAACCTCCCTTTTGACTTTTTTACTGCACACTTTTTTAACACACCAATATTTCCTCAGCCTTTGGGCAACAAAACGAAAGTCAGGCAAAAGCAGTGACTCGCAAAAAATAAAAGCATCATTTCATCGTTTATTACCATTACCTCCCCCATCATTATTAAAAACGCATTCTTTTCATTTCTAAACAAGCAAACACTAACCGCAGCAATAAAAATGGCACAGTCTTAGTCAAACGCACAATGAGAAAAAAGCCAAGGTCGAAAAAATGATTTTCTCAGTTCTCACATATTCAGGCTTCAGTTTCTTGTCAGCACCGCGGAGCACGTTACGCTCGAGCTTTTCCAAGTTGGTCAACAAATACTCCTCATCTTTAAGTCTCAGTTCTTCACTTATCGTCTCAAGATCCCTCACAGGATTCACGTCGCCATCCACATGGATGATGTCGTCGTCTTCGAAAGCCCCTGTGTTTCAGAAGAGAAAAAATGCAAAAATTAGAAGGTACAAAATGTTAACATTTTTCTTTAATGCTTCATAACGTAATATAATAATTAATGTGAGCAATGAACTCAGCGATGCTGAACGAGGAGACAGCTCAACCTCTGAAAACGTTTTGGTACGCTTCATTCATCTCATCTCATCTCATCTTACCACATTTTAATTTTTTAACTACTATGTAAAAATAACATTACACATCACACCACATTTCATATTTTTATGACTGACGACCATATCGACCATCTCCCGAGAGTCGCCACTCGCCAGTCGAACGCAAAAAAATAAATCATTTGTACCCACTCTTCCTTACTTTTTTTGCACAAGATAAGCTCGACAGGAAGTTCGCATTGTTAAAAAAAATTCACACCATTTCACTTCACTACTTTTAAAAATCCCTTTTAATTCCTTTATTGTCATCTTTTCATGCATAAAATGGAGCCACAAATCCTAGACCTATTTAACGATTTTTTGTTCTCCAATATTGCAAAAACGATAGCCAAGCCATATCACATTACATCTTCGCAAAAAAAATCATTTTCTCTTTGTTTCAAGCTCCCTATCCATGAAAAGATTTCATAGGTATTTTTTATGGTGATAGTGAGAATATGCATATTTTTACATATTATGCGGCAATGCAAAATGTATGTGCGCGTGCGTCCTAGGCTTATTTGTGAGGTGGAGGTAGTTTATGAAAACATTTTACCTGCCGAAAAAAAGTTTCCATTAACGTGATGAGATGAGTTTTATGTATGCGCATTAATTTTCATACATCATATTTGTCGCCAGTGCTCAAAACCGAATTTTATGTTGCAATGTCGCCAGTGCCAGTCTCTTCCTTCTTAAAAAAAAGGATCTCACTCGCATTTTTACATCGGAAAAACAAAGAGTTGCAAACACCGGTAAAGAAGGGATTTTTTCTACCTGGCTGCTTAAGAAATCGAACCTCTGAATTTTTTATTCCCTTTTACATTTGCGCTCCCTTCGCTTTCCTTTCGAGCTGTAGCATTGCCATCATGAAATCTTTAAAAAAACTTTTATATTTCTCTCTTGCTCTCGCAGACATTCGTTTCGAATCTGTTCTCTGATGAATTGTTTTGCTTGAGTTGAGCATGATTTACAGCAATAAAGGGACATGAGAGTCTTTTTAACGAGCTGCTGGCACCGGACAACGATGAGATTGTGTCTGGGGAATGATGATGAGCATGATCATTCGGATGAAAAAATGAAAGAGGCACATAACATAAAAATAATATGCAATATGCAATAATCCCTGACTCTCACTGACTGACGATGAGATGAACCGAGATGAGAAGAGACGTCTGTCTATCAAACCTTTCTTCTAAAGGGTACACTATGAATATTTTCGGGTAATTCGAACTGCAGCAAAAAAGGGCACAAATAACTAAATAATGAAATGTTTCGGTCTAGTCGACTCGAGGAATAAAAAAGATTTCTTTGATATTAACAACCGAACTCGTAATTTTTATGAGAGTCATTCTCATTACTCGTTACAATAGCAAGGGTTACTTACTTTGAATGGAACCAAAATGATATCATAACAACTAAACAGTTTAGGTAGATTCAAACTTCGACTGTGTTTGATCTTAATGATCCATCGATCCTCAACCTGTCTTCATTTGGTCCAATTAATCTTCCCATGCCGTAACACGCATTAACCTAATCATCCTAATGTAGACACTTGCTTGCAGACTGCAGGTGAAATGCGCGATCTCACCATCATCATCCGACATTATGCTGCCAGACGGACGACTCTGGTGACCTATGACCCTTAAACTGGTACTTAGCTTTCATTTCGCTTTCATCGAATACCTCATGAGTGAGGAGTGAGGAAAATGTTCAAATGGTGTGATAGTACCTACATGTAAAATAAATGATAATGATGCGTAAATGCCTAATGATAATGATGTTTATTATGATTATGAGAAAGGGTTGCGATTAATTGTAATATTTTTAAATGTCTACAGTCTAGCCTATTACTTAAACTACTTAATAATGGCATTCTGATGTTTACTCCGATCAGTACCTTCGTAAACTAAGAATCATTGGGGATGCATTTAACCTACAAAAAGATAAAAAAAAATTATTTTTAAGTCACTTACGACACACATGGAAAATTGCATCACACGCCCTGATATTGGACAAGAATGCATTTCCCAGACCTTGACCTTGAGACGCTCCCTTCACGAGACCGGCAATGTCAACAACGTTGAGGAAAGCTGGAACTTTGCTGTTATTTTGTTGGTTTGCAAATCATCAATGGTCGCGGCACATAAAAAAGAAGAAATAAAAAGACATTTAAAATGAGCCTTAGTATCGGTTTGCAAAATCATACCGCGAAAGCAAAAGGAAGACCATAAAAAGCGAAGGGCAGAACATCGTAAAAAATCTGTTTGACTGTTGACTGTGAAAAACTCTGGAGAAAAAATTACCTTGCTGGCTTATGGAATTCACAGAGATAGGTGAACCGGTCGTCCGGAACAGCAACCCTGTAGTAAGTAAAAGTAAGTAAAACCAGGTAATTAATTTCGTCGTTCCGACTCTGTGAAATTGGAATAACAATTGCAAATTAAAAATTATCTACCTGCTCTCATTTGGATCGATTGTACAGAAAGGGAAGTTTTCCGCCGGGATGGCACTCTTCGTGATCACATTGAAGAAAGTTGATTTCCCAACATTTGGCAATCCGACAATGCCCACCTTCAAATTTGTCCCGACACGACCCATCAGCACGGTCTTTTCTTGCGGTTGATCCTTCTTGGGCGGCATGATGACGATGATTAAAATATAACAGTGACAGCTTTTAATTCCGCCTTTCTTTTATCTTCCAGTCACACTCCAATTCCACACTAGTTTCTAGTTCAAAGGAAAACAACATTTAAAAGTCATGCTGCATAAATATTAACCATTCTTAATTAAACAAAAGATCAAATTAAATAAATGTCCTTACCACCTTCCACAGCGGTTACAGCGGTTTCCCAAATTATTTACACTTAATTAAATTGTCCGTTTAGCCAATCATTTAATAACGGAATTGAATTTGTAAATAAACAACTGGCGAAAATTCACTGAAAATGAAACCGGCTGTCAATGAAATTTTGTGTACACACTCAACAACCGTGAAATATTTATCTTCATGCAGATGATTTTGGAGGAGCCGGGACGGAAACTTGAAGTTGGCCACATGAGCCACAGCAGCTGGGATAGGAAATTGTTCCAAAGAATTGTGCAAGATGGCGAAAGCCACGTCAAAACCAACTCTTCACAAAGTAAACTCGCCGAGCTTCCTATCATCGTCCAATCTATGCTTCTGAAGAACGCAGTTTAGGGAAGTATGCATTGAAGAACGTCGTACTTACTCAATTTCGTCCTGTCAAGTCACATTCATTCTGCTGTTAGCCAAGGTTCTAATTCTAATTCTAATCTGTCCAATTTTGATTTTAATCATTACCATTAATTGATAATTTTAATTATTACTATTAATACTGCTACATCTTTTTTAAAAGACTCTTTTCATATTGGTTAATTATAATTTCACACTTTTTTAAAGTTTTCATTTCATAGATTTTTATAACGCAATTTTTGACCATGCATTTCGATCCTTTATGATTTTATTACCTAACAGACACTTTCATCCTCCACGGTTGTGCATATTTTTTAGTTTCTATAATATCATATGAAAAAATGTGAAAGGAAGGGCAGCTGAAAAAGGGCGTTCACCGACCGACCTCATATTTTAATGCGATGCAGCGGTGGGTCACTCACTTTAGTGAGTCCCGATGCAGCAGTAGCATGATTTGATTTTGTCATTTTCTGATCACGCTTTTATAAATGGTAAAGTCAGGGACAGGGACAGTGAATTCAATAATGGAATAAAAGTTTGGGAGTGAGTAATGAAATGGAACAGTTTGAATGTCACAATCACATTAAATACGTAGGTATGCAAAAGCTAAACCTCTTTCATTTAAACACATTATTCAAAAAATATCTCGGTTATTCAATTCATTGCGATTGTATAATAGTATTTTATGTACAGCTTGCGCTAAAGATTTTTCACTTTCGGTTGTTAATATTCTATAATGCTGAATACACTGATTTTTCTGTTTGTAACAATGAGCTTTTTATTATTTTTATAATGCGATATGATAATATAAAGAGTAAATGTTAATGCACTAAATAACATTTTTTGTCAATACACAATTTAAGGTGTGGCCAATGTTCGCGTCACAGGGCTTTAGTACTATTGCTGGTTGGTTGGTATTTATAAAAAATGATTTTATTGTTGGGGCAAAATCTCGTTTCTTTTCAAATTGACTCTTTCATTCAGACAACAAAAATGCTATGAAAAAGTTTTACTTTTCTCTTTTCAGTCATTCACAGTTACATATTACATACAATTACATAAAGCAGTTATCTTTTAGAAATGTGAATATGGTGACATGCATTCGGCTCACTTTGATAAATGGCAAATAATAAATAATGAACGGGTGGTTCATTCACTTTTTGAGCCACTTACTTTCATTCGATACGTGTACACCCGTCACTTCAAAACACCTTCTATGTAAGGGTCTGTTAAGGTTATCTTCACACATCCTCCTGCCTCCAACTCATCTGCAAATAATCAAAAGTGAGATTCATAGATTCATTTCAATTTGTTCCTGCTTCTCCATCCAAAGCTTTACTTTTACTAAAAGCTAGTTGATGGCAAACTAAAGAGTTTCATTTACTCTTGTAATGCTAAGCTAATCCATATTATGTAATGTATTATTAATGTGACTCAAAATAACTTCCGCCACAACCACTGCAGACAATGTCATCTGAACCTTCCAGTTTTGCCGATTTCTTTTGTATCACAAAACCAATAGGTGAAGTCAACTTTTGTATTTCTACAAAGTATTTATAATTGTGTCAACTCGATGTGTAATAATATCGACTTGTTTTCTTTATACTTTGATTTTTGATATTCGACGCCGCTCGTTTGTTTAGTGCAAAGATACGAGTATTTAATAATCAAAGGTTTTATCGAGGCGATGGTGGAATTGTTGTGTAATATTCGGCAAAGTTAAAAGAAAAATTGTCTCAAAAGAAGAAAAGGAGAGAAGCAAGCCCATTTCCGTTTACTTTTTACAAGTTTCTTTTAAAACGTTACCGATCTCATTTTGTTTCCATTTCATTGATTAGGCATATTTAAAAGGGGACACGTGTTTCACCTTCCTACTGACTACTCAGCATTTCATGCGACACCCACCCATATGGATCCGCCCTACAAAAGTAGAGAGAGATCGTAACTTTTTCACAAAGTTTTAGCATCAATGGTAATTACGGCGAATACTACGTTCAAAGTCCATAGTTTTTGCAATTGAATTTATATTCATTTTTCACCCGGTAGTCGAATTTGTAGATTTGATTGATTCATTCCGTAGTAAGGTAAATGCACTAACTGGAATAATGAGTTAAGCTGACTTAGAGATACTTGATATTGAAATAATTCAAATAACTAATTCATAATCTTGCTTACTATCTTTAGACCTATAAGTAGTGACATTGACGGTTACCGAAAATACATACTGTTAGGTGCAAAACTTAATACAGATAATTTGGAGTATGCTTGAATTTTGAATCAGTTGAATCAGTTGATTATCAACTATAAGGGACACATAAAAGCAGTTTACTTTTTGTAGTGAAGAAAAAGGCTTCATTTATTTTGTTTTAAACTAATCTCTTTATGAAATCAATATGTCTCATGTGAGAAACTATGAAAGCCTCTCGCTTCGTGCTACTTTATACTAGAAACTCCGACTTACAAAAGACTTGATTGGAAATCCAATGCGATTTCAACATAGCATTCAAACATCAGATCAGAATAAGATAATCTTAACAAATCGGTTTGAAATGAAAAGAAACACATCAAAGCTTATTCAGTGATAATAATGCATCCGTTTCATTCCTATTCAACACTTTCTTTACATTACAGCACATTACTACAAAAATTACTCCACTTTTCAAAGTCGCATTTCTTATCTTAAGTAAGTCCGTCAAAAGAGTTAACGCTTTCACATTTCCAAAACTGTTCGTTGTGTCCAATTAGCAAAGTATTTAAAATAAAAAATCAACATCCTTAAACGTAACTTCTCTATCTACACTAATAATATTTAGAAATCATCAACTCAACTCTGGAATACAATATTCAGTCATTCTCTCCGTGAGAGTCAGTGACTGCACTCGGAAAATAAAAATGTAATGATGAAATCATGAAATGCACCAGAGAGAGAGAGAGAGAAACATCTCATCAAGTCAAGTGAGCATAGTCGCATTTTGTTAATAGGTGTTAAGTGGTCATAAACACAAAGCCTCGAGAATGCTCATCATCTCATTGAAGCACACTATTAAATTTTTCCTATATTATATCAGTTAAAGTCACGGCAGCGGCGGATCTACATTCTCAACGTTAAAAAACGATGATCGTTTTGTTGAAGTTGAAGTCGAGTCGAGTTGAGTGTTGAATTGGATTGAGCATTGAGTCTCATCTCATCATTCTTTTCTTTCTTTCTTTTGCGGTGAACACTTCACTTGAGTGAGTGAGGCATAAAAACTATGAGGCATTGTAAGGGCGACAGAAAGGAATGAATAGGCATTTGTTCTTTTTCCGATTGATTTCACCTTGTTGTCACACAATGACAACAGAACAAGCGCTACAATTTCAATTTAATGATTTCAGTTTTTATTTCTTTTCAAGTATTTCAAGACGAGTGTCTGGCATCGTCTCGTCTCATCTCATCTCATCAGTCTTTTTCTTTCCAGAGGAAGAGTCTCGATTCTCGATGGAATCTATGACTTGATTGAATGCTTGGCTTTGTCTTCCCCATTGTTTATATAAAAATTTTGTAAGAACTTTGTTTTGTAAGTAATAGAAATAAAGCGTTGTATTGTATGTATGTAATGTGTCGTGCCGTCTTTTTTGCGTCTCCGTAAAATAAAACTATCTCCACTTTACTTGAGCTTATCAATTGATCATGAAAATCATTACTTACAATCACAATCATTTATTTTATTTTGTTGTTAGCTATTATTTCAAACACGAGGACAAAAGTACCAAAACTTCATTCTGTATCTTTCGGCGAGCAATTTTCTTTTTGTTTATTTTCTTTTCTCTTCTAAAATAAAAAAGTGCATCTCCTTGAGTCTCAAGAATTGTTGGCCACAAATGTAACCGTCTGAAGTGGAGCAATCATTTCCTATTAGTATTACTATTACCTTTTACTACGCTTGTCCTTATCCAAAAAGTTTCAATGATCACTTATAAAAGTTGAAAAAAAAGTTGTTACACTAACATTAAAGAAATACCTTTGGTAGTATTCTCAGCCATCACTTTATTACAATCATCACAGCATCAAAAGAAAACCTGAAGTCGGATTTTCTTCCGTTGCCCCATCTCATCTCTTCGATTTCTTTTTCAGCAATAGCGTATTTTGGCAGAGTCAGAGCCCTTTTAGAGAAACGCACCGAATAAAATAAAATGTTGCACGGTTGCCTGAATTGAATGGGATAATGTACGTACGTAATACAAACGATAGGAGCATAATAAATAAAATCGCACAGAGCATCACATCGCATCTTCCGTTACCGGAGCGGTTATCATGATCATGGTACGGCACAATGTTATATGTTATGCGCACACTTTACAACATCCGCGGTCGTTTTGGACGAAAAAAGAGAAGAAAAGACGTTAGTGGCAAGATATATGACTTGCGTTCCTATTCATTCCGCTTCTGCTCTCGGAGTGAAGTCAGCAAAGTAATAAGAGGTTACTTTAGAGCTTATCTTGTCTGCTGGATGTGGATGCGATGTAAATGTACTTTAATATTGCTTTTGCTTATGTGTACCAAGTACCGTCAATGATGATCATCTCCGAGCTGTGGCCACATTATGTACATAAAAGCTGGTAAAGTAGAGTAAGAATGGAAGTTTGGGATCCCGAATGGAACTGGGAACAAATGATGATGATGTGAAGCGAGTGTTCTGTGTGTGTGTGAGTCGTGGATGGAGAATGGAGATGCATTTGTTTTCTGAGAAAATTTCTTGACTTTTTCTTTTCTCTTTTTTCTTGTCCCTTGAAGCCTCAGGCACGCCCACTTTTCCCTCATATTCTTCCAAGCAATTTCTTCCTGATTTTACTCTTACGCAACGATGATCATCCCGATGTTGATGGCGATGGCAAATGCTGTTGTTGATGATGATGACGAGAATGACGACGAAGACGACCAAGACGTAAAACCAGCCAAAACTTTTATATTATTGTTCAGTTGCATTACAAGGCAAGGCTGCATGAGATTGAGATGAGATGACCGCTTTTGTACAATTTGTATTTGTATGAACTGTGAGTGAGCTCTTTTTTGCCTTGTTTCACATTTTTTCTCCGTTCCTTCTTTTTCGTTTGTTTGTTTGATCATTCCGACATGCATTGGGAAATGTGCGTGCTGGGAAAATTTGGGCATGGCATCATAGGAAAATAAAAAGGAGAAAAAAACTGCACGATTCATTTGCCTCGTTTATCTTAGTTTGTTGCATTTTTTTCTTTTATTGTACTTTTTTTCTATTCTACTGATGAAAAATGTTTTATTTATATTGCATTATTATTTTATTTGATTGTTATTATGTTTAGTTGTTTGAAGATGCATGACGGAATCCGTGTAATTTTTGCCAATTGTTATTTGTTTGAATTTCTTTGTTGTAAACTTAGAGTCGGCGAGACAGCCAGAGTTAATCTAATCTTATATAAATAAACTTTCAATATTTCACTTTACAAGACTTTCTCTTTCCTTCACAGAGATTAAATTTGTTTGTACCCACACAGAGGCAGCGTTTAATCAAAGCCCGTAATTTCCTTCACGGTTACATACACTATGTCGTTTGATCTTCTGCTGATCTGATCCAAGACTTTTTCACTTTTGTCATTCATGAATCATGAATATATTTATTTTGCCATGTTGATGATGATACGGCTCATAAAACTTTTCTGCGCCTACTTTTTATTACTTCTTTTGCATTGCCCATGCATGCCCACCAACCGCCCTCAACTTAAGAAAGTCAATTTCTCACATCTCTGTTAATTTGCATATTATTGAGCAGCACAGACTCATCGAAGGGTAAGCCGGAGCCGAGCATCTTTCTATTTTTTGCACCGTGTGAATAAATTATTAATCAATAAAATTTTTAACAGTTTTGAAAATCAGCGAACCAGTTTAATGAAGTGAAACAAGACTGAGTCAGCAGATGGGTTACGAAGTGGAAGATAAGAAAGTTTCTATTTTATCTCGTGTCGGCAACAATGCAATGCAACAGCAAGGGCTAAGAAGGCGAAGACAAGAGATAATCTTAAGTAAAGCTAAAGATTAAGAAAGCCGATGGATGAGTCTTCTGGGCCAGGCCGACTCGACTCTTTGACTTTTTTTCTCGAGTGTTTTGCAATTAGTCAGTAGGATCGGAGGAGATTGGAAAGTGGGAGGGAATTTCAGCATGTATATTTTCCTTAAGATGCAATCCGCATCTGAAATAATCGTTCCGAATGACAGTTTCCTAATCATAAATCCTCTCCTGCAGACACTCGGCTCCACTGAAGAAGATGCCAAGTTAAATGGTACTTTGTAGTCTAATGTTTCATGGATGCTTTCCTGTTATGTTGTAGAAAGCCGCAAAAAAGAGATTATGTCGTTATTCAGGCTACTCTTGATTCTTTTCCTCTGCCCTTTTTAACTCCAACTCTCTTCCACTCGGCAAATAACCTATTGTTTCAACAACAGTTTTGTGGTGCTAAGAATAGCCTCTTTACGAGAACCCCTGGGATCTTTGAAAGCTCCTGAAAAAAATCTTACGTGTAAACCGTACCTGCGCCACTTCACTTTCAAATCTAACCTTTTTACCTGTGCGGCAGTCGCGGTCCCGGTGAATTGCCGTTTTTGGATAGTTAAAAGTCTATCTTAGCTCATGAGAAAAAAAGGTTCACCTATGTAACATTAAAAGGATGCACCGCAATGACCATTTCCGCTTTTAAAAATACACTCGCTCGTGAGTGTTTTGTTTTGTAGACACAAAGCAATAATGTTGCTCAAACGGAGTAAATCACTCGGACTCGGAACTTTTCTACTTTTTCAGTTCTTTTAAGGTTCGCTGCTGACTAAGTCCAGACTCAATGGGGTAAAGAAGTGTACAATGGGAATGGCAATCTATGAAGTTATTTTCCAGGAACAAAACAACTCCGCCCACCGATTCATGTATTAAATGGCTTGCCTTCTGTGTGTTCTTCTGCTTTTCCCACTAATTAGTAACCAGTTAACTAACGAACGAACAAAAGCAACAAACTCGGACTTATCTCAGTGAACGGGATGATAGAAAGAAAAAACAATTTGCAATAATTTTGGCTGCAGCTCAAAAGCTGTAATTATCATGATAATTTAATGATAAGCCTCGTCCTTTACATTATTGGACGTGTCCACACTGATAAGCTCTGGGTTATCATTGTGATGCAATGTATGTAAACAAATACAGATTTAAATTGGAGAAATCTTTACAATTAACTTTAACTAACGAAATTGTTCTAGTGTGAGAAAAATCTTCCACATTATTACCTAGTAGTCCAAGATTATTTTTTAAGAAAAAAACACGACAGATTTATTAATTTCTCTCTCAAAAAATTATTATTATTGGAAATCAAGATTTCGTTTAATTTTCCAGCACTGACACACACTAAGAATTTATTAGTGTGCCATGTCATAATAACGTAACATGAGAGAGATGCATATTCTTGCATTTCACTGGATTGGATTGCATGCAGAGCAAAAATTGGTTTCTCACAATTAACCTGGGGAGTGGACCAACATTAATAAACAGTCCCATAATCCGTAAAACTTATTTGTTACCAATCAGCTGCACCACCTTTTAATTGCTGTGCTCTGTCTGTACGGAACATAACCACATACGTATGTGAGAAACTTGATATTACATGCTCCATTAATACCCAAACGCGGTTTCATTAAAGTGAAAAGGCAAAATGAAAGCTCATTGTTTTAGAAGTAAAAAACAAAAAAAGTTTCTCATTTTTGAATTCATCCGATACATACATACACAATATTCGGGTAATATTATGATTATGATTATTGGAAAAAAGCTCAGCCAGAGAAATAAAGGAAGAAAACGAGTGAAACGGATTAAAAAAGTGCGGAGGAAATTTATTTCTTGGGAAGGTTCCGCCTCTTTCATTTCTAGTGGGAGGTTCCCTGAGCCATGTTAGTAAAGATGATAAATAGGTAAATATTAGCTGGAAGCTCACAACACGCAGCAGGAAACTCAAAACCTCCTTTGGTGCAGGTCAATTTTTCAAAATCTATAAAAACTTTCAAATGAGTCGAAAAAAATCTTACTTTGTGAATCTTCTAAATACATTAACTTTGGTCATGGCATCAGAATAATTTGTTGTGGTCACATTGACATGCGCATCATGATCGTGATCATCATGAGAATGCTTTTCGTAAGGAAACATCTTGACCTCTGGTACAGTAGTTATCCATAAGGGAAATGCGAGTGTCCACCCCTTTTTTAAAAAACGAGCTACCTTTCTTTCTCTTTCCGCCAACATCCTAACACTTTGCCTCTTTTTTGTCTCTGTCTTCCTCCGCCCGATATTACTAGTAATGACGATCTTCTTGCTGTTGCTGATGATGAGCTAAACTGGGCTTCCTCAATCAATGATTTTATTTTTATGTGTTTCTTCAGATTCTTCTCATTTCTCGTTTGTTGTTACCCATCTGCCGAATTTTCCGAAGACGCCACCAAGTCGCGCACAGTAATCGATTCATTCATGTATTTACCTACATATGTACCCATGTGTGTCGTGTGTGTAGACCCAACCGGGCCCAGGACGTTTTCTAAAAAACGGCACCGGCACCAGACCTCCGTAAAATTACGTACATCAGTTCGGTTGTAAAAAGTTTTCAGTCTCATTTCCTCAACCAGAAGTGACTGGTTTGAGCAAGGACTTGGGTACTTAATTCGACTCTTCGTCAGAATCTGCACAAGGTCACGGAGTAAATGTGATGGTTGACTGACCACGTCTGCCTATTTTTGACGAGTCGGGTGGAAGAATCGCACGGTGATGATGATCGAACGCCCAGTTTTTCCCTCTTTCGTCCAGCTCTTTGAAGAAATGAAAGATCAGTTTTTGTTTCGGAAGCACACGTGCTTCAGAGTAAATAAAACCATAGGATTCAACGGCTCCTCGCTGTGCGGCTTCGCCTTAACAATCAATCAGGGATTTTTCATTTTTCACGTTCCGCTCCATGCTCCATGTCACGTCACGTCGTGACTATGACTTTTCTATCATTTTCTATACCACGACGAGACTCTTCCTCCATGTTTTCATTTGTATAATTTTTTATTTAACTTTCAATGTGTAGATAAGCTTTGCTAATTTGCCATCAACTGTCAACGAGAATTTCAACCTCAACCTGAAACACATTGTATATAAAGCAAAAGGAAAAGTGCATAAAATAAAAAATCTCTTTGGTGGATGCATGGATGCATTAACGGATGAACAAAATGAATTGTGAGGATAAAAAGGATTTAAACGATCAAATCACAATAATAAACACACACAGTCGACATAATCATCATGATGATGAGGATTATTATGATTTTATTGCAACAAAAATAAAACGGATGAACCACCGCTGTGAAACAAGGTAATAATGATCATGTACCAAAATCCTCATACGTAGTGGTAGATACAAATCACAGTCGTTCCTACATAACATGAATGTTTTCCTTTATTAAATGGAAATGGGGTGAGTGACGAAGAGTGTGTGTGTACACATAACATAACATGATGATCATGATGATTATCATGATCAACTTTTCATTGCGAGACAAAAAGAGACACACAGAGAAAGAGAACCGAGCCAACAGAGGTCTTCCTTTATAAATCTCTCTCACCTCACCTCACATCGTCACCTTATTGCTTCCACTGGGTTTCCCTCCGTGTGTACAACCCCGGTGCTACCGTCTCGAAAACTCACTTTCATTTTAATAATAACGATTCGATTCAAAATTCAAACACTGGGAGCGAGCAGCATTGAATGACATATGAGCATTAATATAAGTACATACGTAACCCTTTTCATTTCATTTTTTATTTGATTGTCCTTTGTGTTTCAGAGAATGAAATTGCGTGTGCTCCAAGAGTAAATATAGGTTACACCAATATTTTCCCTTTTTCTTCATTCTTCCTCCTTTCCTTTTATTTCTTCCTTGAAACAGATCGGAAGTGGAGCTGCAGAGACCGTCATAGAATTCAATTTCATTTTCGTTTGATTTCTTTTTTATTACAGCTTTTCACCTTTCAGTGTTCATATGCTCCCGTGTGTGTTGTCATCGACGTCATCACTCTCACATCATGTCATAGATTGAATGAATGAAAGAAGAGTTCAAATAAAAAATTTCTCTTCTCTTGCTAAATAAATATAATAAAAGAAAAGGATTGAGCATAATGTGACAGGAAGTCGAGAGGCTCAATTCACAAGGTGATGAAATGATGAGCATTTACAGAGGTATTTTTTATTATTACTACTTTATGCCTAAAGTATCGCATGTGTCCAAAAATTCAAGGAGGTTTTACATATTGCCACTGCCACCTTGACGGCATGTGCTCCACTCCCGCTCGCTTTCTAAATACCCTTTTGGACAATGAAATCATTTTAATCTGAATCTGACCTGCCTTAAAAGTGAAATCCAGATTTTTTAATAAGTATGTTAAGAAAGAGCACTTTATAGCTTTGGCTCGAGCCATGAAATGAATTATGTACCTACATTGAATTACGTGCATCATTGTCACGCTTGTGGGAAGTTCTTGGATTTCCTTGGACATCCGCTTGGAAATGTATAGTATAATATAATATGAAGTGCAGCCGTTGCATTTTATTACTTGTCACAAAAGAAACCATCTGCAACTGCGAATTAAAAATCTGGATAGAAAAAGGGATTTTGCCAGTGTGCAACAGAATCATTTCGCAAGAAGAATTTCTTTCCTGGGGTGATGTGTGACAAAGTAATTATTCTTTCTTTAGTTGATGAGCCACAATTTTAAGGGAATGAGAAAAAATTAAATATGTAATTTTTATGTGTCCACACTCCACAGCTTAAACTCTGCCTTGTCTGGAATTAACTACCATTGCCACCACCAAAGTTTGAGCAAAACAATAGGAAACTTTTTTCTAGTTTTTCATGTCCACTCCACTTATCCACAGCATGAAGCCACTTCCTCTTTGAATGTTTTTAGCTTCTGGTGTGGTCCAAAGTCTAACCAATGTAATGCAACGGCTGCTCTAACTGAACTGCACTGTACTATTTGCAACAGTGAAGTCAAATAGCCACTTTTACGTAATAGAGCATAATTGTCCTAAACAATCTATGAAATGAAAAATTCCAAAGTGTAACGTAACACAATTTATTCCCGGATCCAATGCAATAATACAATCCTATGATAAGTTAAAAACATGTTTGTAATTGGACACAGACACAGTTGGGTACAATGTGGAGAGTTGCGCATTAAAAAATCTCATTTCAGAAGACGCACAGAAAATATAATAAGGTTAAATTGCTGTCATTGGGGTTCACAAGAAAATTATGTCCATCCTCCTCATTACATTAAATTGAGAATTTTTACAGACAGACAGAGCCTAGCGAATCGTTACAAGTTACAATATTGTTTGTTGCAGTTTGAAACTCTCTTTATCCCACGTAGATATTTTTGTTGAGAATTGCCTTCTGATGTTTGTACTGATCGATTATTTTGTCTTTTTTGGTGGTCTCTTCATTCATCATCACATTTTACAATTAGTAAATGAGTCTCGCCCATATACTGAATATTCATTTTAATTCAATAAAGGATTTTTCATTTATCGCATCATCATAATGCATCCAATCCAATCTATGAATCTATCTGATCTGACCATGATGAAATAATTTTTTATATAATGTAACCTATGTAATCTTGTTTGTTGACACTGATTCACTGGAGCGTTCAGCAATTAACAACAACAAACTTTTCAGCAGTCATTCTCATTATTTATTTATTTTGATGCAGCGACTTTCCCTTTGGATTGTTCACTGGACTTGTAGACATACAGGTACGTGCGCCCCTCTGTTCATTTTCTTATTGAGGTCAGGTTCCACCATCTTAAACAGGTACCTCGCTGTCTCCTTCCGAATGTGAAACTTGCTAAGGAACTG
>VYYJ01002153.1:0-23509 GCA_021029165.1 Cyphoderus albinus | reverse complement strand
AGCATTTATTTTAGCAGCTAAAGTTTGTATAGCGCATGCTGCTATGCTCGTTTGTAATTTGTAAAGTAAAATGTTTGTGGATATTTTATTTATTTTTTCTCTTAACGATATTTCTGTTGACTGGTTTCTTGTTTATTTCACTGGCTCTTCTAATAATAATTACTGCACTTACTCGCCACTGGCAATTTGTTGTTTGCCAAAGTTGACTAATAATTAAAATTAAGTGGATTGGATGGACACAACACAACACTCCAATCGTAATCACACGATGTGGAGTATAATTTTTAGGAGAATGTAGCAGTGCAATTGTCTGATTTTTAAAAAATTACACATATGCAACACATTCATTTTATTATACTACCTTTTCCTTATTCTCATCGCCACCATTGCCACAACTATCCTAGTCGCAATTTATACGGTTGCGTATTTTAGAGTTGACGTGGGCCCTCGTGAATTGAATACGAAAGACTTAAAAGTATGATTGCAGCAACAAATTGTAGCTTTTAGTTTGTTGCGAATGCTACTATCAAGCAAGAAAAACGAGCAGTGAAAAATTATGATGGGAAGGGTCAACGGTATTTTATGGAGAAGAAAATGAGATCGTTATTCTTATTAGTTATTATTTACATTTTCTGTGCACTGCATGAAAAGCGAAGGGACTGGTGAAGAGGCAGCATTAATGAGGAGACTGGGTGCGATAATAAAGAGCCAATAATAATGATTAGAGTATGATAATCAGCTCGATATTGTTTACACTGCTTATTACATCAAGATTGCTACTTTCTTCTTTTCCAACTCTTCATCTTTGACAATCGACACATTTACACATTGTTCTTGTGTCGTCCACTTCTTGGTGTCCCCATACGATCTACATAACATCTACCATTTAACATGTCGTGTCATGTGTAACGCAATCCTCAAGAGCATCAAATTACACGCTTGTCCCTATCTTTTAGATCTTCCTTCGCATCACTTGATCATCATTATTCATTGGATAAATGCGCTCACCAATTTTCTAATAATAATAATAATAATTTTTGTGTGTCAAGCGAGTTGGTTGGGTCGTTGGATGTTGTCAAGCTGTTCTTAAACTTCTCGTTCTTCTTGCTTCATATTTCAATTATGCGCTGAATGAAAAGAACCAGCAAGCTCTAAGATGCGTAGGGTGAATGAATATTATTTTTGATGAGTTTGTTGAGTGATCCAATTACAGGAGAACGAAATCGTAAATAGAATAACTACGCTTTTTTGTAAAGGCCGACCCAGAGAATAGTGTGAATTGAAAGACACATTTTTATGCAACATCCGGTACATGTGTGCACACTTAATAAGATAAAGGGAGGCAATAGATTGATCTTTAGTGATCAAAATCAAAAGGAAAATATTGAATTTGAGTACAAGAGCGAGAAAAAATAGATTAGCTCTACAATACAGAAACGATCACTTGGCTGTGTTGTGTTTGTCTAAATGGTGGTATTGAGAGAGTCCTATCTCATTTCTCATCTATTTTCGTGGTAATTTAATCCTTTTATCTAGATGATGACGAGGACGATGCTTGGCAATGATAAAATCCTCAATGATACTCCGCTTCATTTTTATTCACAAACGAAATTTTCAATTGTAGCTGTTAAGTGTTTTTTGGGGGATATTCTATTTCGTTCTTTAATTGAACACATGTAAGTATTGGGAAATCAGCAATTGAAACCGCTGAGCAATTCAACAGAGCATTACTCAAGTGAGCCTTTTTCCATTAGAAATGAATTGGGAAGAGTAATTTTTGTTCCAGGAAATTGCCAAATTTGTACCGCCTATAAAAGGGAAATGCCGACCCTTATTTTCTCAGGTGGCACCGTTAGCCGTTAAAATAAAAAATGGCCATTTTCCACAAGCCTCCATTTCCTTCCAAAAATCCATTCAAGATTCTCTTTTGTTTTTTCGCTCATATCCTCCCCTTCTTGTCAATCATGTTTTCCGTCAATTTCCAACCAACAAAAATCACACTTAATGCCACATACATTTTCCCAGTAAATCCTGTTTACCTTTGCCCATTTAACAGCTAAAAAATATAAGTGGCCCCTTTTTTCACGTCAAAAAGCCTACACTTAAAAAAGAGGCAGGTTCACTTGCAACAACGGCCGACTTATGGCCACCCTTCGTCACTTCTCTGCTCTTCCTGTATACCACAAGAACAAACCAAGAAATTGACACAGCCGCTTTCGTGCAAATAATGCATTTTCATGGCTTCAACGTATCATCATTTTTACTGGCGAGGATGTATGATCACGATGATCAAGCTTTCTTCTCTATTTTTCTGTTCGCCTTAAACCTACAATTTATGCTTCCTTTTTGTGTCGGAGGCATTAATTTCTTTGCCCAAGTACATAATCTTTGAGACTCTATTTTACGCTGATGATGATACACGGCTTTTGACAGCTCTCTTTCCCGAGTCAAAAAGAAAAGAAAAACACACAACAACAACAATCGAAAAAAATACCCTCGTCCCTTCACCAGCAGCATCAGTCAGCTTAAGTGGTCTTCTGGAAATCAAGACGAAGACAAGGCAAGAGTCTGAATGGAATTAAGAAGCATAATAATAAATAATTTTTTTTCATCTTTCGGATTTTCACATCCCTCGTTTCTGTTTACTCTAGCGATGGATGGAATGGACGCGAGGTAGTAATCCATGAAATCGTGTACCATTTCTATTAGCTAAGTACCTGGTAATGCACATGCACACACTCGACACTAAAACAAGTCAAGTTGTCCGTCCGTGTGCCTCTACACTTTTTCTTGGCGGCTGGTGGCTGGTGGTTTACGGTTTGTAGTTATGAAAAATGGTAAGCTCTGAGTCGACATGGCTTACTAATGCACAGTCGAAGACTTGAAAAGAAGAGTAAAGGGAACCGATATTAAGTTTGACAGGATCTAACTTGACCTTGTCTCCTGCTCCATTCTATCTTTTCGAGTGGCAAGGATGCCGAAGAGAAATGTATGGGATGAGAGTAGAGCTAACACACGTAAAAATCCTACTACTGATCATCATCATCTCCACAAAACGCTTTTTGGACTGAGTGTGCAGTACTCGTTTATTACTGATCACGACGAGCAAGTAAAAAGAAAACGAAGAAGCTCTCTTTTTTCAAAAATTGAAAAGTCGTGATTGTTTAAGTAAGCATATTGGCCATATGCGCGCAAGAGGGGAAACCCATCTCGTCTTAGCTCAATTGAAATTTATCTTCATCTTCCTCTCCTGCACTATGGCTCAGGCTATTATCTGCTTTAACTGATGAAACGATCCTAAACAAAACAAAGAGAATTCTGAGCGCATTAAGGAAGCCTCTTTATTATTTTTATATTCACACCATCACGTGTCCACATTTATCGGCGGTCGATGATCAACGATCGTTCATCAGCAAGAAGGAAAATGCCTACACATCAATAGATAAATGCCTGTGCTTCCAATCTGGCGTGAGCGTTTTGGATTTTCACTTGAACCCATTATTCTCTTCACGATCTATTATTATTGCTTTAAAGACTATTGATTTTTGTGTTCTGGAACCTGGAATTAACAACTTGTCCACACATCACAGAGCGTCTTTTTTCTGTTTTTCTTTTGACTTTCTTTAGCTCTCTGTGAGTAATAAGGCGATTTTTTCAAGCCAGCTGGCATCATGTTTTGTGAAGATCCGATTAGCTATCTCGAAAGTCAAATACACAGAAAATACTTTTCTAATCTTAACAAGGAGTCAAATTGACATGCTGAAAAATGGAACGGGATATCTAAAAAGGGAAGCATCCTCCGGAGTCGGTGTTCCTCCAGCCTGAAATTGTAGTAGTGCCATTATTCAAATAGAACACGAACAACGTCCATTAGCATTCATCATCAAAGAAGTAAGATTTTTCTCTTGAAAAAATAAATGCACACAGCAAGAAAGGAAAAATCTCTGTCATATTTGTTTAACGAGAAGAGAAAAAACAAACAAAAGACATCGACATCTTGTTAGCCATCATCTTCCTCCCAAAGAGATTTCCGTGCTTCTCTGAATTATTTTTATATGCATCCTTCCTTGTTAGTAAAACGCTGGTGCGTTATTTTTATGACCTCTAATAACAGCCTAGGAATAGACCTTTTTCTCAAGATGAGTGAGAGTCACTAACTACATGATAACACGATGCGATGCTTCTTTTTCGTTGACCCTCGCATGCCGTCTCGTCGCAGAGGAAGTGTAAATTTCGTTGTTTGTAATACAATGGAGCTTCTGTGGAAAATTGATGAAAATTTTAGGAAACAAATAATTTTCTTCTTCTCTTTTTTGCCATTTTAGTAGAATTCTAGAAATTGATGAAATGGAGAGCCAGAATATAAAGATTTTCTCTCACTTGGATAAATTTTTCTGTCGTGCGTACACTCCACGTCTAATGTGCAGTAATAACAATGTTTTTCATAAGAAAATACACATGTATTATCCGTCTTCCCTGGACAAAAAAATAGTCATCCAGTCAAACAAAATATCAACTCGGTTCTTTCCCTCTTGTATGTTTTGATAATGTTGCGGCACGCAACTCCATAATGCGAGCTTTATGTTCCTCGATCTTCACTACTACAACATCACATTAGTCTGACGAGCAAACCCACGCTGATGATGAGTCAAACAACTGTAATTTTTAGAGAGCAAAAAAAAAGAAGCATTTTCTCTCTCTCGCTGTGAGTTTGCTTGTTTTGAAATGTAGAAGAAAAGTACACGGAGACAGAGAGACAGACATGCTTCTTGCTTGTTTGCTGGACTTGGTTGTGTGTTTGATGAGCAAAAAGGAGGTGTAATGAATGTAATGATGATGCCAAGAGACTTGCGCGCAGAGCCAAACAAGCTCACAAATGTAATAATAAGGAGGATTATACCAACTGAAATGGGATAATGTACGGACATTAAGCCAAGTAAATTGAGAAAAAAATTATGGCAACTTGTGTGTGCACTGGTACATGTGTGGAGCATTGGTAATGTGTCCGGCATTAAAATAAGAGAAAATTCTCTAATCTAATGTATTACGTTTTTCTCATAATGTGGTAAGCTGACTCATTTACCATGGCTCGCACAGTCACTGGAAACGGAGAGATGGACGGATGAGATGAGTGAAGTTATGAACACTTTCTTCTTGGGCAATTCAAGCTTTTGGCATCATCGACTTTTTAGTAATGTATGACATAAAACAACCAGTTTTTTATGAGTTTGCGTATCTATTTACTTTTTAATAAAAAAATCTACTTTGCTCCATTTATTACATAATCTTGTTGAGTAAGTAAATTGAAGAAATTGAAGCATTCAATTTTTTGTTTGTTTTTTATAGGTCCTTGTTCTGTTTTTCTATTTGCTACCTGTCAAACAAAACAGAAAATTGAACTGGGAGGATATAATATCAGAGCTATATGAAATGACAGGATACGAAATGTGTGATTTCGATTTGATGATGGCAAAAAAATGTTTTTGTTGTGTATTTTTGCTAAAAAGATTGATGTCGAAGTGATTAGGTTTTTTGCTGATAGGATAACGAGACTGTCAGTGAAAAGATTTGGATTTTACTCTCTTGTCTTTAATTGTGATATGGAAGGCCAATATTTGATCCTTTTTAACAAAACTCTTGTATCTTTAAAAGAGAAGGGCTGAAATACCATATTTCTTGGTACAAACATTGTTTTTTGTCTCAATTTCTTTAATATTTTTATAATCTGCTAATGTGCTTGTGTTCGCAAACGCAAACTCTGACCAGTTTTGTTCTGATTAGTTTTGATTCTGTAGTTCCATTGACATGCACATATTTTGTGCTCTGTAGTGGAGTCAGCTTGGTTGCCACATTATTGCTTTTCCTCTGTCATTACTTCACATTTTTTTGTTGGAGCTAAGTTAAATGCACCTTAATCCAAATGGACGTGGCATCGCCTTCGAAGTTATCATTTCAGAATTTCTGAAGCAGGTGCCTATTGCTTGTTGCTGTAAGAAGAGTGATCTTGGCTAGTTTGATGGTGATGAAGTATTATAGTGTTAATGCAAGGAAAAGGCCGGAGAGGAAAATATGAGAGCGACTGACTGAGCATTGTACTACATTAGTTTAGTTTTTTAAACTCTCTTAGTAGATACGAGACTCTGAACGCAAGCGCACCGGCGGCAGCACAAACATTTTTGATGTCATAAAGAAATCAAAGCAGATCAAGTTCTCCACTCTACTTTATTACCAATCCTTTTTGAGAATGTGGAGCTTTTTGGATGGATACAGCTAGAAAACGGTCTGGTGTTGTACTCGTCAAAGAGTAATCTACTCTCGTTCCCATAAATGGTCCTGTATTTTACCTACCCGCGAGTGATAAAGGTGGACACAACAATTGTAGGCTGACCACATGGCAATCATAATGAGGGACTATCTCCTAAATTACTTTTTAAATGCGACAAAAAAGAAACCGGACAGCAGAAATGCCATTCACATTAAAATATTATGAAGAAGTGCGATTAAACAATTATCATCATCAGGCTTAAACTTTATTTATTTTATTCTTCAGTTCTGACTTTAACCTCAAAGTTCACTCACTCACGCAGGATTAGTTAGTCGCACTATCTCATCACGCTAGTCACTAGAAATCAAAACATTTTGAGTACACTTTTCATCAGTCAAAAGGATCGTTACATTGTACGTGAGTACACCTGTTTTGAGCGCATTTTAATTCCTTCCGTCATCATCATTAGCAAAGTGCGCTGTCTTTTCTCAGACAAATTACGATTACTTTCATGATTATTGCTACTGGATTGCAAAAGTGCTCATAAATAAAAAAGTTGCGAAAGATTGAAGAAGTTGCGAATTGGTAGCAGCGAAAAAAACTCATTTGACCGAGTCAGTTGGCGAAACGAAATTCATCATCTTGTGTATCATATCAATACTCTGAAATATCTTTGCATTTCAATGACTGCTGCTAGACGATAACGAGTGTACATATATAGAACATGTTTCAGATAAGTGGTCTAGGTACATATATAGGAAAACGCAAGGCGGAGAAGAGGTCAGGTGTGTACTCGAGCCGGTACAACAATAATCTTCTGTGAACATCAAGTCGAGAGAGAGAGCAAAAACACGCTGAATGACGAACGACCAAAGCAATCAGACAAACGGGACTCTTGCTCAAGAGAAAGGATATGAAAATAAGTAGAGGAAAATTGCTGCATTTATTTTAGCACACAAATACACATTATTTATGAAGATACGAGACAAGCTTAAAAAGAGCTTAACAAGTTTGTAGTTGTGAGTGCGCAATAAAAATAAAGTCGTATTTATGAAAACACCCACCTATCTTTCTCCCGGGTCATTATTCACCGCTCTAATGTGATTGATAAGCTACTGTGTTTTAGCAAGCTTTATTTTTTCTTTGCCAAATGGGAAGAAAGCTCGGCCTTCCCGAAAATAAGAATCGAACAAGCCAAAAATTGACTGATGCAACGGTCCGGCAGGAATTAAGTGGAAAAGTCGCAAACTCTTTTCTGATTTGCCACTAGTCAAAAAGTCAATTGTGCCTGATAGGATCCTGTTAAACGACTACGAAGAAACGGCGACTTATCTTCTTTTGCTGCAGTGCAACATGTTAAAACACTAATTAGCATTTTTAACAAAAAATAAAAGAATGACTGACTGTCTGGTACACGCTTAAATTTTGATGATCATCATCATGATAATAATGAATGACTGACTCCTGTTTGGTTAGATTTTGGATTGGTGGTGGTGGCGTGCAACCTTTCTTAATGCTTGGACTAAACACCAGTAGCATTATAGCATTGAAGGACTAGTGTGAGTCCGAAAAAGAAGATGAGATGAAAATGTGTTTTTTCTTCTCATTTCAAAATCCTACTTACTACTACACTGCCTGCACCCTTTTTCCTTCTCTCAAATACATAATGAATTTGACAACGATGATCACCCTGATGAGTATTATTATTATGCTGATGAATGAACATAAAAAATGAATTGATATGATAAGTATATGCATCCATGTTCTCCTCAGTTCTCTTCTCCTGTACACCTTCAGTGTAAGTGCACACCGATTTTACTGACAAGTTTTTTCCTCATCCTGCAACAAACAACAACAACGAAAGCAAGCAAGTTAAAGTAATTTGCCATGTTTCCTTTTGCAGCGAGATCGTAGCGATTATTATTATAACATTGCACTGCACCAATCGATGAGATTTTTGCATGTAGAAAATGGCATTCTGGGCTGTTCAATTTAAATGGGTACCTGTAAAGTAAGAAATCAAAAAATGACAGAACAGGACGATTCAAGTCAGAAGTCATGTTCGTGAAGAAACCTGCCTGCCTAGGGAAACACACTTGGTCAGGATTACTTCACGCTGTTTAACCTGTGTCAGGTATTTAGATATTTATATACACACACGACGATCGTCGAGCAGAGTACACAACAACCTTGCATATGTATCTATCGCCGTCCTGTAGACATTTTTTATAACAGCTTCATTTTTGCACTCCAACACATTTTGGCATTTTTACGAATTAAGCTGTAGCCAATCGCGGCCTCTGAGAACCCTGAATTTGATGAAGTAATTGCGTATAGTATAAAAATTATTTAGAGAAAGCTAACCGCATTAAATTTTTTCTCTTTATTACAATCGATGAGACATAGTTTGATCCCGGCTTCTGAGTCTTGATTAAGATCAAAAGAGATTTGCAAAGAGAGAAGAAAAAATATTAAGCCAAACAAGATAATCATCATCGTCGCATCCCTTCATTTATCTTTTTCTGCCAATAAAATTGTACGAAACATTTTTTTCTAGAACAACATGTGTACATATATTTTCTTCACAGATTCTTAATAAACTCAGAATTGCTACTGGGCTTGAACTTTTTTTTATAACAAATGTGTTTTGCTTTGATCAAATATTCCGCAAACGCAATTTTCAAGTTTGAAGTTTGTTAGGAGGACAACAAAATGAAAACTGGTAAAAAAATCATTTGCTAAACGAATTTTTATTTATGCAAAAATTTAATTTCTTATGAAAAAGATATCAAGATGTTCAACACGAAGATGAAGAAGTCTCCCTGTTATGTTCGATGAGTTTGATGACTCACTTTTGATTTGATTTGCTCACGCGTTCTTTAACCGCAAGATTCAGAAATTTTTACATGTTTTTCAATCACGATTCCTCTTTATTACGGAAAGTGTAATGCCAACAACAAACAACGTCAAAACTAGTGAGACAGGACAATTTGGTCGTCTTCATTTATAAACTGATGGTGATTCCAATTTACATAGAAATTGAATATGGTTGACCACTACACTTGATTTAATCCTTTTGATTAAATTAAGAAAAAAACTCAACCAAACTCAAACTCAATTGCATTGCTTTCTCTGAGTTAGTTTTTTCCTTTCCCATGCACCTCAAAATTCTCATTTATCGCTCACTGTTTTAATCACTGGCATTACTTACGGTGAAAATGGCCAATGAACACATTATTGGTATGATTTGGAGATAAGATTTCTGGCTACTTTTTGGCACAGCTAAGAAATTGCTCCTTAATCTCTTGTAATCCACTCCAATGAGCCCCATAATCCAATTCATCAACCAAGAAAAGCCACCCAGCTCATTTTCATCTCAGCTCAGCCAGGCTCGCAGAAATAATAAAAGGGGATTAAAAACAATTGTCCCAGAGTATTGTTTGCATTATTTCATACTACTGTATGGTAGTAGTAATGAACACTTTGCGATAGTGGGGAGTCGCCAAAATCACATTAAACTTAATGGGCTTTACAGATAATGGGAGTACGGAGAACTCTTCTAAATGTCCACTACCAAACAGGATCATATTGCGAAACGCAGGTATAATGAATATAATGACAGCGCAGCACATGTTCGCACTTGGCTTACTGCTTTGTTTTGAAATTGCATTAATGGTGACAGAAGAGACCAGCCGAGTTGACACATACTTTTGAGGACACATTTGACTTGGAGAGTAGCAGAAGCAGATCATAAATTGCTAAGATTACAACACATTTCACTTGATCTGTTTTCGTTGTCGTAAATTCGCAAATGAGTCAGGTAAAAAGTGCGTGTGAGTTTGTTTACCTATGCAGAAATGTAACGGGACGCGAATGTCTCATTTTCATTCATTTCAATTTTTAATGAGGTTTTAATGCAAAAGGAGAAAAAAGACGTGACGATGACATGGATCCATGAGCACTATCAAACTTTCATTTGTAGTAGGGGCGCCATTATTATTCTGTTTACACAGTCGTAGATGAGGATTATTTGTAAGACACAAAACAGGGAAAATTTTCTACCGCCGGAGTAGACGATTCTATTAACAGCAGCAGGAATGTTCAGGTAAGCGAAAATAATTTTAACGATGCTGCTGTTGATGATGGTGGTCAAGCTCGAGCTTCTTTTTAATGCTCTCACTCACTTATTTAACCTAATCTTCTTTTACTGTATACTTAGGAATAAAAAACCAAAGAAAAAAATCTTTTTCATTCCAAAGAAACTGACGAGATGTTTACTTGCATGCTTTGATTTCATTTGCATACGCACACAAGGGAAGCAGCCATTCCGTGGATTGTTTTCATTCATGCTTTCTTTTACCAAGGACCGGATTCGTTTCAAGCCATTTTCCTCTTGTCTTGCCTCTGTCTGAGACACAGCTTCCATTAAATCCTTTTCTTTCTTCTGAAGTCATTGAGCGTGTTCGAAAGAGAGATGTTGATGTATAGGTTACGATTTGTATTGTTTCTCCTTTTTGTCTCGGAAAGAAGTCAGTCACATTCTGATAATTTGCAACAAAGACGGCCTTTGAAAAGATAAAATGTGTGCATATGTAAATGCATCTATTTATTTTATTTATTTGCCCAAGTACGTCCAACGGTTGATGAATCGAACAAAGGGAAAGAAGTGCGTTATGTGCATCAACCTATGAAATTGTTACATTCTCTTCTTTGTTTCATTCCACCATTTAAATCTCCCGAAGAAAAGACGCAGTATGTCAGTAAGGTGCTGCTGACATAAACTGTCAGAAGTAACCGATGACGATTCCCATTATTAAAGAAGGCCCTTTTATTTCGTTCTTCAAAATGCGTGTTTTATTTATTTGTCCCAGCATTTTATTTAGTATTCACTCGCTCATTGATTCGTATATCATCTTTTTTGTTTCATTCGGACAGAAAACAGACAAAAGACAATTGGTACAAAGGGAAAGACAAAATAATATATTTATCTCTTTGAGCAAATTATTTTTGTGGATGTCCGACAGAACGTTTTTATGCAGCCTCATTAACCCACCAAAGTCTAACAGTTGCTGCAGAACAAGCTACTTATTATTATTTGTAGTAGATTTTATTTATTGCACATGATTCATGACTGATTTACTTTATAGAATTACGCGTGTGTATGTACAGAATCCGAGTAGTCGGGCTTTCATGTGCACCTGAGAATAAGCAGTAGTGCATGTCTACTAATTATATTTGCGTTTTTCTTTTTTACCTCTTCCTCCTTTTGTCTTCTGAAGTCTGTCGCTCGTTGCTTTGCATGAAAGCATAATTTTTTATAAGTCGTAGAAAAAACAAACATTTTTTTTCTCTTGAAACAATTATCTCTGTATTTCTCTTTGCCAAAAAATATGGATGCATTTACATTTAATAATGCAAATAATGATATGTTACAAAGAAGCTTGAACGGTAGTAGTGTGGTTGGTTTCACAAAACAAACAAAAAATGTCTAATTTATGCAAGGAATACAGCATGCGTAACTTTTCGCTAATTAGGAAGAAAAATATAATAAGGGAGTTTGGAAGATTTTATGTTTCGCTTCGCTATGATTTTCTCCTTGTTTGCTGTGAAGTGTGATTCACGATTTTTCCATAAATTTAACATTGACCCTCTTCGCGCTTCTCAAGTTACTAGCAAAAATATTTGATCTTTTCTTTTAGAAGCTCTGCTTCACCTTTTACTCTACTAACCTTGTGCAATTATTTGTTTCAGGTGGTCTAGCAAATAATTCTATCATTTTGTCCTAATGATCCTAATTTTCCTCTATAAGAAAGAAGTCGAGAAAAATTATTACGCAATAATAATAATAACAATTCTCTTTTGCTACAAGATTATATTTTTTCTGCGTAGGATTTCTACTTGGCATGAGTCATAAAATTATGCATAGATTTTTGCCAATCATTTGTATTTTAATAACTCCAGTTTCACAGCTGGTTTTTTAACAAGATAACAAATAAATATAACAATGTAATACGCAACCAACACAGCCGAAGAAGAGTTGAAGGCGAATAGATTTTTTATTATTCAATTACTATTTAAGCATGGTGAGTGAACAAAAGGAAATCAATCTGCTCCTCTGCTCGTGGAATAATGACAACATAAAAATCTACATAAAAGGTAGAGACATCCGTTATTGATACTCCCATATTTCTATATTGAACTGAAACGAAATATATTAATAAGAAAATCGTGTCAGNCCATATTTCTATATTGAACTGAAACGAAATATATTAATAAGAAAATCGTGTCAGGACAAAAAACCGGCCCAGGAAATCTTTAGAGTCCTCCTATCTCTCTTTTTACCAAAAAACACCGCATCACACAGTTATCTTGACACAATTTTTTAGATTAACTTTATCCGTTTTCTAGTGGACAATGTAAAGCGACTGTAGAATTCTGAACAGATTTTATTTCAGGAAAAAGATACCGATACATCGGCTCAAATAAATAAATAAAAACACAAATGATTTTTTTGTCAGAAAAAAGGCAGATGTTAGTTTTGCCTTTATTTGCCAGCATGTTCATGCATATCCTGTATTGATAAGGCAGGCGTTTTACAATAAAATGAATTCAATTTCATATCCTGCAGCCAGCCCTCCAACAGAAATTGGAAAAAAGGGGAAGACAAAATTTCACGTCTTTTCATGAAATCAGGGAGCGATTATCAGGAGACAACAAAAATCCTGCATCCAAAAGATTTCGAGGAAACCACATTATCGGCAGAAAACCACACTCTGGTCAGGCCTACTCGACTGATGAAGTGACTACAAAGTTCCGTCGGCCCGTGAATAAGGGGTCCAAATAATAAATTTGTACAAACACAAAAACGACACACAATTGTCATCATGATCCGCAACATCAACGATTGTCGTGCTAGTCGGAGGGTTTATTTTTGGGTAGCTGTATCACTTTGAAACGTGTGGTGAACAATGTTGCCTAACAAGCCATATAAATTGCTCACATCATCTTCATCATCACTGTGCCAAGACCGCATCTTTTTCATGTGTCCATAAGTGAGTAGTACAAAGATTTAAATACCGCGAGCCCAAGATTGGAGCAACGGAACTGATTTCGGAAAGAGAGAACCTTGAAAGATTATTATTATTTATTGTCATGAAGCTACAATTCATTTTCTTCACATGTCCGTCTTGCTTCACTGCCTCTGGCTTCGGCCGGCGCTATCCCCTTTTCTCTGCTCTCCCCACAGCTACCGAATATGAATATTTTATGCTTGTTGTACTATTCCATTTTGTTCCGTCATTTGCATCGTCATTGTTGTCTCCTGTGTGATGTGACGTTTCACAGAGTTTATATGACGAAAGGAATAAAATATCAATACATGTCCAATAATATTTAGCGAACAACTCAACGGGAGCATTAAACTCGGCGAAAAAGGGATCGCTTCGATCTCAGGGCTTAGTTAGTCCCACATTGATTGTTGTCGGCATTTTTTCTAATCTGTAAATCGTATTGATGAATAAGAAGAATAAGAAGGAAATCGGGTGATGATAAAAGGTGTTGGGTACACACAATTTTCTTCTGTCATTGACCAACATTACAAACGAGTGTCACTTACTTCGTCTAATCTATTTATTCCGTTTTTGTGTGCGCTCCTTAATACTTTTTCGGTGGCCACAAAAATATTTTGATATGAGCCAAATGAGAGCGCTTAACATAGTTAACTAGAGAATTGAGTGTAAGTGCGAGTGCGAGTAGAGCTGAAAATGAAAACATCTGCTTTATACTCTTCTTGTCTTGTTGTAAACAGGTATGTCATGTCCCATATTTCCGCTCTTATCCGATTGATACGGCTAATTGAACTCTGAAAAAGAATAAAGACTTGACTTCTTTTTCTTCTTCTACTAAGCTCTCTGTGTTTACACTTTCTAAACGCTCGTGTGCTGTTTGCAGTAGTCTAACGAGAAACGAAGCCATGCAAATCGCAATAAATGCTTCTGAATAGGATACTGTCAACGGCCGTTTTTATCCTAGTCATCAAAATTATCGTAAAATAACTGAGGACGGAACAAATTCTTCTAACCGGATAACAAAGATTAATTCTAAATCTAATCTCACAGTGAATGATTATCATTATCATGATTATTTTTGATTGCCTTTTTACTATTTTTCCTTCTTCAAATACTACGTACAAGTGAATGAGCGTAAAATGAAGTACTTGAGAAAAGCGACACAATAATCTAATCTAATCTGCATATAATGAAATTACCTTTATTTGGATTTGCACTCTCATTCGCCGATTCGCTACCAAGCATGAAACGGCTACTTTAAAAATTGTTTTCTTCTATCTGACGCCATTTTAAATAACAAGCCAAAAATTGCAACTGTTATCTTTTGGCACCACGAGAATAGGAGCTGAAAACTGTTGACCCGCTTCACTAATTTCTTTTTAGCCATATTCAGAATTATTTTTTTCAAGATGATAATTTCCAGTCAATAAGAACAGGACGTCTTGTTCATTTTTACAACAATAATATAATTGTAGATGCCTTGCACTTAAAAATGTATCCTTCTTCAGAATATGTGTAATGATAGGTTGTACTTGTGTTGGACAACGTCCTTCGCCACAGTCGACTGATTGGTGAAGAGGGAAAATATTGTTGACTCATATCAAAATTTTATTGTTAGGAATTAGGACTGTGTAGTACGACGAAGCCCTTGAGAGAGAGGAGCGAAAGAAAACAACGGAGGCAGTGTGCTCCACACTCTGTAATCATGATTACTTTAAATATTCATATTATATATCAAAAATATATTTAAATTGGCAGTTTTTTATTTCTGTGATACTAATTTTAAAAATGTAAATGGCTACACTTTCTTTAGTTTCTTTTACCTTAATTTCTGTTGTAGCACTCTTCTTGAGAAATGAAATGCATAACACTCGATAAGAAGAACAAGGTAAAATCTAAGTGAGCGGAGGCGGTAGCCCGTGACGGATGACGACGGTAAAAATGATATATTGAGTGTTGTTCGTTAGCCGTACATTAAAAAGTGAACAGAAGCACCATTTTTCCACATATAAAAAGGAAAAAACTAACATACACTTTTCAAAACAGACCTTTTCCATTTTGTAGTGCAAGCAAGCAAAAATATGGACAGTGAAGGGAAGAAGAGTCACATCACCGCGGTTTCTTCTACAACTTCTCCTAAGACGGGAGTATCAAACGATGCAAAGATAAAACATAATAATATGGCTTCGCCTTCTGATATCGTATCTACATGCGTTAAAGCGGAATAAATAATAAACTATTATAAACACATGGATGGATGCGAGCCACTTTATAACACCATAACACTCGCTGTCTTCTAGATCGCTGCGTGTACTATAATCATCGCCAATCGTCATCATCATAAAATAAAGTAAAAGATTAGCATGCAATTCACTGGCTCTGTTTTTCCCACATGCATAAAACAACACAGACGCATTTTCACTTTGCTCAAGAAAAATGCAACATCAAGAAAAGGGGAGAGAGAAATAAGCAGAGGAGGAGGAAAAAATGATTGTGATGACTTTTGATCTGCCTGTTATGCATTTTATTATTATTTTCCTTTTGATTTGATAACCATTTTTTTCTGCCACATACAATTTTTTGATTTCAAGAAAACACTTTCTTGTCTATAAATTATAACTTAAATTAAATAATTGGTAGAAAAATGTTCGTCTCTGTGCTCGCTGCAAAAGCGTTGCGTTGTTCTTGCGTAGAGAAAAAAAATCGTTTTCTGGAGAGCAATTCTAAAACGCTAAAAAATGTGTATTATTGTGTGGACGAGAGCGTGATGTGAAATCGTAATGGGTCATTTTAATGGCAAGAGAAAAGCTGCGTGAAAAAAGACAGGAACAACGAGACCTTTTTTCTTTGCATTTTGTTCTTATTTCTCGTCAAATGTTACAAAACACTGTTTCATACTAACACTACGATTTTTAAAATATATTCACGCGAGTCTTAAGCCGCAAAGTTGATTTTTAAAAACTGGCTCAGAATGATGATAGCCGGTCGTCGTATTAATTTTTTTGGATGCAGAGCGTCCAGGAAATAAGCCCTTTTATAAGTAACACTGATAAGACTTACACAGAGCAAACACCTCCTCGTTTTTATCAAGGGTCGCCGGTTTTCGACTTTTTATCACAGGTTTTGTTATAAAAATCACGCACACACATTGAAAGAGCGGCATGAAAAGTAGTTTAGTGTAGTTTGGATGTCGTCTCGGGAAGCCAGGAATATTTATGAGTTTAGGAAATTTTTGAAGGCTTTTAGTGGAGTCTTAAAAATTGGATGATTGCTACTGTCTTTCCTTTAATTCTCACCGGACTTTGCTGCCCGTCTCATCACGATACAACTTCTCGTTTTTCAAAAAGTGTTGCGTTAATGATATTATGTCAGACCGAAATAAATTATGCAAAACTGGTTGTTTCTTCTTTTTCAAATCGAGATAATTTTAGCTCGTTGTCTCTTTTCTCTTTATTCCCGAGATAAAAAACGCTAACACGCACGTCTCAAGAATGGATCTGACCACAAACAATTAATTGAAACGGCAAATTGTACTAAACGTTGATATAATTTTGCAAATTTCTTTTTCATTTCATTACACCGTATCATCAAGCAATCGTGATTCAATGAGCATTAATTACGTTGACAGATAAATAAAGCCATTCATTGAATAACCAGAAGCCGCTGTGCTGCTGCTGTAAAAGAATGGCATTATCATCAATAAATTTCAAGATGTGTCCCGTGATAAAACGAAGCCACGCCGGACATGTAAACAAATTAGCGAAATTTCTCATATAAACATCGGGGGAAAATGCGTGGTGAAGGCATATCTCTTAAATATTTGTCAGTTTAGTTGTGTCGCTCCACTTTGCATAAAAATGCCACACATGGAGCAAAAAATATATTTAATTTGAAGCGGATGTGTCATTTTATAATCTGAAACAATTACGTCAATTTATCTGTTCATCATCAAAAAAAGACATCGACAAAGGAGGAAAAGAATGAGGCAGAGTGATTACACATTTTTTATACGACTTAAATGTTTTCATAAGAAAGCCATTTTCGTTGTTATGATTTGTTGTTATTTCCCACATCCTTCTTATCCTTAACCGACTAATCACTCAGTTAGCCAGCTGCCTTGTAAAAGAAATGTTGCCACTACAAAATATTTAAATGTTCTCAGTTGACACAGCCAGGTTGAAAAAAAATACCTCGCAGGCACATTCAGGTAAAAATGTGTAATTTATCTTTTTGATCAAAAACGAGTAGTACCAGTATGTATGTGTATTGTGGTAATTATTTTTAAAAAGTTGTTTTCTAAAGACCATGTCGTTTTATTTCAGCCGAACATTGCGAAAAAAACAGGCCGTAAAAGTAAGAAGTTTTTCTAAGAATGCGACTAAAATGAATGTGAAGTGCGCTAAAAATACATGTAAACGAGAGGAATGACAAATGACTTAAGTAGATAAAAAATTATTTATTTATAATTTTAATGAAATACAAGTTTCGTGATAAGCGAAATTGAAAGAAATACAAGTATTATAGAAATCGGTTTAAACTGCATGCCTTCTTTGATACCAGAGGCAGTTTAATAAGATAAACATGTGTAAACCAGTGGGACTTGTCAGTCACTCCACTCTTTTTAATTTCTCATAATTTTATTTTTTCAAAAGTCCTTCCGTCCGGAACTAAAAATCAACTTATCGTCCTTTATTGTAGTAAGTATCCTGTCCTCTCGTTGCAAAAAAAGTAAATAATTCTGTAAAACAACATTTTGCAGATTACAATCGCTATCGATGTAAAAGTAGCCATAAGAATCAAAAGTAATCAGGAGATGATTGATAAACGTTTTAACTTGCTGACGTTTCAGATGCCCCAAAGTGGTTTTGAGAGTGCAAGGCAAAATTGAAAACCTTACAACAATCTGAAAAGATTTGAGAAAGAGGAGGCGGAGAAGTGAAAGTGAGGTGAACTAATTTAAGCCATCATATCAAATCATATCAGCTATCCATCTATTACACTTTTATGTAAGACTTTTGCCTTGTAATCATAAAAAATTCATAAAATAATGCACTAAATCACATCATTTCTGTCTGTCATTCTTTTTCATTCATGGTATTTTGCTCTGAAAAAAATAATGCTAATGACGATGACGATGGCTTGTGTTGGTCGCATGCCTCATTAAATATTTATTATCGCAGGTGCTTTAACGTAAGATAGGTGCTTATCTTGCATTTCTCTAGCTAATATTTATTTACTTAACTCTGCTACAGCGTAAAAGATAATAGCGCTCTATTTCAGACTTCAAAAATGGTAGTCTCAATTCACGGACATTAGAAAAATTGCATTCGCAATCGCGAAAGCCTGGGCTGGTTGGTGCGCGATGAATCATGGTGGTCGTAACGTAAGGATAATGATCGTTACGACTTATCTCTGCTGAATGATGATGATAATGAGAAGAGAATTTAAATAACGAACAAATGACCGAGAGGGGGAGGTTTTAGAGAATAAAATATGTAGAGTATAGTGGAAGAAGAATGAATTTCATTTCAATCAGTTCTTTCTAACTACTAAAGAAGCAATTGTGATACGATTGTTGCATATCCGTATATACCTCGCAATTACAATTTAATGCTGAAGTAATAATATAATCACAGTAAAAGAAGCTGAAGCAGTAGCTGTAACTGCAGCATGAGTGACCAACCCTGCCATTATGATTTTGCAATATTGCATAAAAAGGGTTTTCCTTTCGTGAATTGATGCTACAGAAAGATACGGTGTGGGAGGACGGCCAAACAGATTTTACCATTAGATTATGATTACGTTTTTTCAGGTGAATTGATTTCAAGGAGTCGTCAGTAACGTAATCGTAATAAGGGGCTCAGTAATCGCACAAATCTTTATATCATTGCTAAATCCAACAGAAAAAAGTGACTTCATTTCACTCACTCACGACGACGTTTTGCTCTTATTTCATACGCTATTTACTCCTGTCATCAAAACGTCGACATTGCTGCTGTGTTGCAGGGTGCAAAATCTAGCTAATAGTAGCTCTCTGTTTCATTACTCTCTGGTCCTTAAGTAGTGCGCTCATGTTGCGCAATTTCTGCTAATTTCCACTCTCAACTCGGTTCGCTCATTAGTTCGTTTCTTCGTGGTGACGTTTTAATATGCTGTCATTTCTGCTTAAACTTGCTCTCGCACTCGAAAACGTAAAACCGTGACTAGTGAAAAATTTAAATTATCGTCCAAGGTTGCATTCTTGAGAGATTGTTATTACGCTACAATTCTTCACAAAGATTGATAACAGAACGCATTCAGATCTGAACTTGGTTAATCTCACTTTTAAAGGTGTGGGCCAGTAAAAACTAAATAGTATCAAGAATGGAGTGAATAGATGAATGCGTTAAGGCCGCACTTGACACTTCCTATTCCTGGAAAGGGCTAATGCAATAATAGCGCCATTCAATGGGTTTATTGTGTCGCGGGTGGTCAATAAGTGACTAATTGCATTCTCTTATCTGATACACGAGAGCATGGGAAACAGGTGAAATTGCCAGGCGTGAGGCTTCAGCTTTGTTTGTGAATTAGCACTTCCCCAAGAGAGCATCTCATGAGGACCAACAATGAAACAATAAAGCCCCTTAAAAAAATTCCGACGCGGTTCATTAAACAAAAAAGCCAGTGTTAAAGAAGAAGAGGTTCAATTGAGCGACAACAATAAAAATAAAGTTATTTGCATAGCACAGTAATTTAGCTGTAAGGAGGGCGTATCAAGGCTTCATTTAAGAAATGCCTCCGTCGCGTTATGTTAAAGGATCTTTTGATTCTGTCTCGAAACAAAAAGGTGCACGAGAGGAATTATTACCCTGATTTGGAAAAGGGAATGACTTTTCAAAAAGCCTCATTCATATTTTTTTCTTCATTTCTCAAAAGCCTCACACTTTTTCAGCTATTGACCAAGCCTAGAGTTTGCGACGAAGAAAAAATAATATGCAAATTACGGCAATATCGCAAGGTTACTTTACAACTTCGAGTTTACAAAACGGATCCTATTATCTATATTTTTAGGTAACGTGCCGTTTTTCGCCAATATTATTGCACAGATGGTTTACCTGTTGATGGACATTCCCCACGCCTACACATACAACAACACTCTTTTTAAAAACTTTTTTTCATTTTTTTGCACTTGACGAAAAATCCTTTTATTTTTCCCCACTTTGCACTCATGTCTCGTTCCTTCTTTTTGACAGCGACTGTTACGTTCTGATTGCTGTCAAGCGAGCGGCCATCATTTTATTGCCATCATCATCCATCCAAGAAGGCATCCATTTTTCGTTTCGTTCTCAAAGGAAGAATTAATTCAGGATCATTATCCCATATATTGTATAAACGACTCTTGCAATAATAATAGATTGAGGATATGTGTGTAAACTGCCCAGTCAGTGTAACAATTGAAGTAACGGAACGGAGGCCAAATATTTTGCATTCTCATCATCATGTTCCTCGTCATCATCACCAACATCATCACTTATCAAAAAGCGTAATAACAAGAATTGTAATTGTAATATGCTCAAGCGATTTGCATAATGCTTGCACACACACATTTCCAATTCGTTCCGTTCAATTTTTTATTCTTATTCAGTTCAATGTAAAGGTTACACACGCTTCAGTTACAACAATGAAGTCATATATTTAGAAAAGGTTGAGGCAGTAAGCAACAATTTTTGTTCCTCCTTCTTGAAACCAGGCTTTCAATGAAAAAGGCAGTCGTGTAATTTCTGCGACTCATTCATTCACACACTTGAATACAATTTTTTTTATGCTCCACAAGGAAAAGGGTTATATATGGAGCGAGGTTAAGATTGAACCATCCCACTCATAACTTTTGTCCACAGATACAATAAGCAAGAACCGATTTGAAATCAGATTAAGAAATCAAATTAGTTTTACCCACAATCGATTTGTAACACCACCAGTTCGATGCGATCTCCAATTGCTTCCCTAGTGGGACAATGCACTGAAGAAAATATCTGGCAAATTGAGACAGGCACAAAATCAATAAAACAAAATATCAGAAAGTGTCATCGGGAAATGTCGCTGAAATGAAAATTGAAATAGCCATCTCATTACAAATTACACGCCGCTTTTAATCAAGCACGTGTCAATTACACTTTTTTACACGTGCTCATTGACAATCATAAAATATGCAAATTGAAAAACATTTGCTTTTTAAATAATAACAATAAAGAGTTGATAGTTTTGGTCGATGATGGTGGCTCGTCATTTCGACAGACATTTTTCTTTCACTTTAGAACAGTTTTCGATTGTGAGCGATGTTCACTTATCATCTCGTCTTTTCTGACAAGTCAACTTAAGCAAAATAAGTGGTGTAGTCCAAGATGGTAATACAAGATTAGCTATGGGATGGATACATATATTACGTTTCTCACTTTATCAATGGAAAGCACCAAGTATTTTTTTATACCAAAAACTTCTCTTTCTTGATAAGTTGCTGTCTCATGCTGTCTGTACTTTTTTCAAAAAAGACAAGGTTTTATTATTATTACCACATTAGATGTAGCGCTAAAAGTTTTTTCTACACGAGATGAGTTGTTATACCTATTCATAAGAAAGACTTTGGGCTTCTCCCACTGTTTTTGAAGGAAACATCTCATTGTGGAAGAGAAGAGATGCATATCTTAAAAAAAATGATGCTCCTTTGTGATGAAATATGCACACACCAACAAGCCTGCAATATGTCATAGAAAATGTAGCCATCTGACTTACCAAAGAAAAGAATAATCATAATGATAAAACTGACACCTCATCAACGACAACACCACTTCGCTTTAATTTTTATGTCTTTCTTTTGTTTTAAGCTTGAAAAAAATAATACCGTTTGTGTAGTAATGTAAATTATTGGCCATCTTACCAATTACTATTATTGGGGGCTGGCGCTTAAATCAATTGCAATAATAGGAAAATATTTTTAACCTAAATTACACCAAGACAAATTATACACATACGTCGACGATACAGATTCCAATATTGAGCACACCGTACCGTAACGTGCTTGATAGTTTTTCTCTGCATTTAGTTGTAAAAGTTAATTAGCGACCAGAGCAAAATAACATGCTTCAATGCGTGCGTACCGTCGTCGTATATTGAAACCCGTCATTAAAGTGTCAATAGCTAAAGCAATAAATCGGAAAGCAATACTCGACTGAGCAGAGCGGGGAGAAAGGAAGAGAAAAGCAAACAGGTGTAGTTTAGTATACCACTACAAGAGCCATAAGCCGCTTTTCTTGCTCCTGCTTAGTTGATATCCCTCTGCATTTTAATTTATCTTGGAAAGACCACTTTACAACAACTTGAGCATTAAAATTATCACCGAGAAACTGACGGTACCTACCAACAAGGGAAGAGCAAAAAGAAAGGCGAGTCGAGCCGAACCACATTTCGCACTTTTTTTATTCCCTTTTTCTGTGATTAGTTTAGTGAGTTGCGAACAGGCCGACTGAACAGAGAAAGAAAAAAATCTAGCACTTTAAGTTAAAAATTACAATGATGACCGTTTCGCTTCTGACTTCTGCTTCAAATCATCGTTTCTCTGTAATTCACAAGAATTCGCACTTACTTAATATACTTTTTGATAGTGGTTAAAAATGAACAACACAAAAACATGTAACGCTACTTTAATGTGTCTTTAGTTCGTGGTCAATCCTGAGATAGACCGTTTCGAAAAAAATACTCTTGACCTCTTCTGCATGATCCTTGCTAACCGTTTGCAGACCGTACGTTACCTTTTGAAAGTTGTGTCCAAAATATATGGCCCGAAGGTGACGAAAACGTTTTTCTTCTGCGCACGGTCAAATCAAGTTTTAGGGATAAAAGTTTTATTCGTTCGGTGATGAGTATGAAGGAAAAATGTTTCTCGTGTTTCGAGATAAAAATATGTACCAACCGATGATCTCAGGGCAATTTCCCCGGAGCATGAACAGCAATTTCTAGAAACCTTCTCCATTTTTTCTTGGGAAAAAAGTTGAATTGAGTCTGTAGTTTTGTTTTATTAGTTATTGAGCATTGAGGTGGTCAAGTAATGTGACATGCGAATTCCATGCTTTTCCGCAAAAATTATCTCTCAATCAGTGAGTTCATATTATGCAAAATACACCTTTAGCCGTGAGAAGTTAAA
>VYYJ01002152.1:0-23517 GCA_021029165.1 Cyphoderus albinus | reverse complement strand
TTTGTGTACAGTGAAAAAACTGGTTTTTAACTCTTTGTATATGTAGATAAATTAAATTAATTTGTTTAACCTAACTTAACTAAATTTTGAGGATGGCTATCTTTTGTTTGGTTTGGTTTGATTCACATTTGTGCCGGGAAATGACGAGACATTTTTAATGTACGAACAAGAGAAAAAAACAATTCATTCATTTCACTAGTTAATTAATTAACAACAATTTGCATCTTCTAAAATATAATTTCGTAACGAGCTAATTACAATGAAGGTAGTAATATTTATAATTATTCTAAGCAGACTTTTGTGACTGTTCTTGTAGTTTAATTTTCCATTAGTTAAAAATACAATGGCTCCCAGTTCAACATTTTCCCCTCTCATTTCCCTTTCAACTTAATTCTAGTTTAAACCATTTATGTAATGTAATTTTACTTAATTATCGCTGTCGAAAAGTAAGCTTTTCTACTACAAAAAAAATTAAACACAGTTAAACTTAAATAATGAATGAGCTCAGCGCTAGATGGGCAGGCTTAAACTTCAACTAACAAACTTTTCAGTTACGTAAAGTAACTCTTTATGACCATTCAATCATTAATTGTACTAACGTTTAACATTGACAAAATAGTCATAATCATTTACTGTAATTAACTAAATATGCAATAACGAACGCAACGGACGAAGTTCGAAACGATCGGAAGAGGCGACAAAAATAAAAACCGGAAATGTCATTGATCAGTATCGTATCGCAATCATGATTATGATTACATATCATATTTAGTTATTTAAACAGTTAATTAATTAACAAATCATTCTGTTTTATCCTAACTATTGTAAATAATTTGCTAGCTTCTATAATTAATTATACTGCATTTAAGGAATCGCAAGTTTCTTTGTATAGGTGGAGCAGCTCAAGGAAAAAAATGATTACGTTAATTTATAATTAATTTAAAAAGTAGCAACATCTTAATTTAATTAATATTGTATTTATATCAGATCACACTACTTGAAATTATAAATTAATTAAAATCACCTTTAAATAGCTAAATAGCATTTCTCTTTTTTCTCTCTCTTTTAAAAATAAACCACACTTTAAAATCTGTCTTTTAATTCATGTTTTATATTTTATTTTTTTAACTCGTTTTAACTTCCAAAGTGCAGAGATTCAAGTGTCTCAGGAGCAAAAACATATCCTGGCAGCAATTAACTAAATAGTTTAAATAATAAAGCAGCATGCAGCAGCCGCAGCGTTTCATTACATTACAAATTAAATTAGCTAATAATAGCAGCAAGGCAAAAATAATATTTAATTCATGAATATAACATTTAACCCTATATTAGAGAACTAAATAATTACAGTTATTTTTTAATAATAGTAGTTTAGTACATTGGTACATAATTAGCTCAATTATATTAATAAAAATCATTCATTTCTTTACTGTACTGTGGTGGAGTTTTTAGACTATGTTTTAGTTGTAAGAGTTACAAAAAATGGATCATTCATCATTATAATAATTAATAATGAATCACTTCGTTTCAAATCACAAAATGTGTAGAAGCACTTGGAAAATTTGATTGCATTCCTTCAAGTTACTTTTTTACTCGATTTTTTTATTAATTTTCATGCAGGATTTTTCTCTTTTGAAAAGAGTTTTCATTTAATTAATTACAATTATTTTTTTTGTTTTACAGTGGTGACTTTGACTCATTCTTGGATGACGATATTTTTAATTAGGTATTTTTAGTTAACGATGACAAACGATGATGTGATGTGTTGTGATGTGAAGATGCATGCGATTTTGTTGCGATTGACGTTGTTGAGTGACATAAATATTATAACAGGATGTCATTTAAAACTTGATCACTCTGGAAGATTTTCTCTTTTCTACTTTTCAAAATATTTTGAGTAGTTCGATTACATTTCAGTTCTATTTTTTGTCATTCGTAATGAATTTTTAAGTATTTAGTTAAATTTTAAGATGCTCGTCTTTCCGTTTTTTTCTTGTTTGACAAGCTAAAGCTACCGAATCGAAGCTATCATTTTTTCATTTCCACATTTTCTTTGGAATTCTTGAGAAAATTTAAATTTTAACTGTAATTAATTAGGTTGCGTAGTACAGACTAAATTATGTCACTTCACTGGCTTCATTTTCAATTATGATTCCCATTGGAAGCTGCACTGCGCTGCACTGTGTATTTAGTAGTATTTCAAGAGGTCAGAGGTCAGTTTCCATGAAAACCACCGAAAAACTTATGCTAGGGCTGGCCTAGCCCCCCTGGCCCTGGCGGCACTGCGTATCGACTAGCACTGTCCACTGCTTCGCACGTGTACTTTCCTAAAAATAATCCCAAATTACAATTAGACTCTCTTCAGTATAATATTAATTAGAATTAGTTAACCTTAATTAAATAGCAAACCTGACACGAAACGCCTCCTTGTAAGAGAGACCCTGTAGCCCGCAGCAGTCAACTGTAACTCGCACCCCGAGAGCGTCGAGCCCTCGCAGCTGAACTGAGCAGCGATCGTCCCCTGATTACACAAAATTACCTTTTTATGTAAACTATAACTAAATTTAACTATAATTAAATACTTAACTAATTATTACTTATATCAAAAAAGCTTACAGCAGTGCTGGGACCATTGCTCACTTCAAAGCGAGCTCGGAGACTTCCAATGCCCTGATTGTCCGCAGTATATGACAGCGTCGGTATTTTCCAGCACGCCCGTTTCGGCGTGGGAAACCACTGCCCCGTCGGCTTTGACTGCATCGACTTGACACCTCCATCAACTGGCGCGGCGACGCAGACCTGCACCATCGGTGGATACGCGGGACCATCGCTCCCAGCGCCTATGCTCGAGCTACGGCTGAGGGTCTGCAGTGAGGGATTCGCTGGTGGAACCGCATCCGGTTGAATGGGCACCATCGCGTGGCTGTTGTATTTGTAGTCTATGCGAAGGTCCGTCTGCGAAGAATCGCACTTCCAGAAAGCCACCAGATGCAGCGGACAAGAGGCAGCACCGGGTTTTGGCGTTATCTGCCATTCGAACATTGGAAACAAGCAAACATTTTAAAATCCATTTAACAAATAAATTATAATCAAGATGAATCAACTTAATCATTGCTTCATTACGCGATATTTGAGAATGCCAACGTTGAAGTAGGACGAAGTCGGATTTTGTTCCGCGTTTTCTTTCAGTTTCTCCAGTAAGGCACTCATGTTAAAATCAAATGTCAGCACACCGTTCGCGTCCTCACTGAATAAAAAACAAACAAAAAACCATGACATTTTTTTAAATAAGTCAGAATAATTTGTCAACTAGTTTATTTATTAAGGAAATTACCATGTAACGAGGTCATTATTGGGTGCGAGATTGTCGATAGGCTGCAAGCTGCGCACCTGGAAGCTCAAGGGTGCCGGTGACGGATTATTGGTAAAGACCTGGATAATTCCAGCGGGAAAAGACACCATCATATCACCCGTCATCTTCACTTGGCAGAGGCTCTCGTCGTTCCCCTTGAAAATAGCGTGCACGATCTCATGGAATGCGACTGCGATCGGAATCGTGTCCGCCATGCCCAGGGTGAGGGGTGACGGTCCTCTGGAGCCAATGATATGACTGCCAATGCTCCTCTCCAGGCTGCCGATGCTCTCAGTTCGTGACATGGCCGGGGACGGGGATCCCGAGTTGCGCTGACTCAGTCCCGCTTCCGGTCTGGGTCTCGACGGTGGTCTGGAAAGTGTCGAGGATGCAGTGGGCGTTGGAGTGTTGCGAAGTGTCCCGGTCGCCCTGTTCGCCGTCAGAGAGAGGCCGCCCAGGGAGGACGTGGATGTGTTGGAGACGGGCGTCGGCTGCATGTCGCCAATCTCCGCGAACAGGTCACCAAGGTCTGCGTAGCGATTCGCAGAGCTAGACTGTGAAGACGTCGAGGGGTCATTGCCTCCCGCAATGGCAGGCAGTTTCGGACTAGACCTCGGGTTCGGCGGGGGTATCGGTGGACTCAGCGGTGTGTAGGGGTGTCGCGAGGGCGGCGAAGAGCTCCCGATTTGCTGTGATACTGACTGCGACCTCTTCATTTGACTGTCCGCTTCGTGAAGCAACTTGCGGCTCTTGTCCACCCGGACGGACATGCCCGCTGGTGACAGGGTCAGGTTCTCCACCGTACTCCTAAGCTCGTCCACTGAGGCGCTGAGCGGAGCGGCTCCATTGTTCAGAGGCTTGATTTCGATATGTAGACGTTTCTCGCGCTCGTCCTCAGAGTCGGAGTCCGAGCTCGAGTAGAAGCTGCTCTTGTCGTTCTCCCACGTATTCTTTGGCGGCACCGAGTAACCCTCCTCGTCGATCTCGGCTGTCGGCGTCTCCGACTTTTGACTCTCGTCTTTTTCCTCTCTTTAAACAAACAATTAAATATAAACAAGTAATTAAATACAATTAAAATCTCTCTCATCTTAATTAACTACACAATTACTTAATCCGTTTCACATACCCCTCAGACTTCTCCTCGGGGCCACTCGACGCCCCATCTTTTTTCTTGGCCCGTTTTTTCTCCTTTTTCTTCCCACGACGACTTCTCAAGAACCCTGTGAATTTTTTTGGGGGGTTTCGGGAAACAAACAGAATCTAATTAGTATTCCATCTTAATTATTTGAGCAATTTTTTAAACACCGTCAATCATTTCTTTCTACTACTACAATTTAAAAAAAAAATCTTGTGGAGAAATATTTTTTTTTGTAATTTGAAATTAAATTCTATTATCAGAAAGATTAATTCAAACGAAACAAAAATAAAAATTCTCCAGAGTGTTAAATCTCGTTTAAACTGAAATCAAAGGACGGACGGATATTTAAAACAATAAATAAATAAAATAAAACATGACAATTATAAAATAAATTAAATGAAATTAAATAGGATAGTTTCACTACACTATAATAGGTAATGAAATAAATAAATAATTAATTAAGATAATTATGGGATCAACGAGCAAAGGTTCAGGTTCTGGGTCATGTCAATCTATGTAATTAACTTAACTAAACATGAAAACATTCAACAACGTAATTAAACTGGACATTATCAATTTCTCGAGGCTTTTAGCTTTTAATTGTAAGTCTAATTTCAATACGTCAAAACAGGTCAAAGGTCAGAGATAAAACTGTCATAGGTTGCAACATAACTTAAATACGCAAATATTTAAATAATTTAACCAGGACTTTTCAGGATTTTTGGCAAAGTAGGTTTTTGTTTTGTTAGTTGGCTAAAAACTAAATTTTCTCTGCTACTTTTAAATACACATTAATTAATTGGACGTGACACAAACAGACAAAACTATTGTCTCATTTATTAATTAATTGGTTTTTCCTTAATTAATTGAATTATTTACGCTTTACATAGTACGGGAGGTGTAGTTTTGTAGATTTGTACAACTGTGTCAATTGTTCATTTTTCATTTTTTGTTTGGGGCACATCAAACCAAGGGAATAAAAACTAAAAGGATTTCCAACAAAATAAAAAGTAAATCAAAATTTATAATCAAATCAAATTTTAAAAAGCAAAAAATAAAATGTTGCGCATGTTTTTTAATTCATATTTTGTGTGATTAATCAAATCAAGTTAATTTTTGTAAAAAAATTCTCGGTTAAATTTTGGTGGATTTTTGAGTTGAAAAAACGTTACCGAAAACTTTGGTTGCTCGTGTCACCTCCGAAGAGGACGAAGGCTCATCATCATTGTTCTGTGAGGCACGAACTACAGGGCTATGTGCTAAATTCATACATGCGTAGATGTCATAAATATTTTTCATTAGCTTTTTACAACCTCATTGAATTTTAACCCAACTGCGCAAACGTAAAATGTCAGCGGCTCAAGGTCAAGATTTGGGGTGAGATTTTAAATCAAAATTAAACCTGCATAGTTAATTATTTTTGTTAACCTCCCACTTCTCATTTTCTTCATCGCTATCGTATTGTAATTAAATTCAAAGGTTTTCTAACATTTAACCTATTTGGAAATCATTAAATCATCACCACCACGCAATCTCGGCATCCTGACCTGACGACACGAAATACATTTCATAATTGATGATGAGCGGATTCATTAGATTGTAATTAATTATTTAGTCACTCAATTAGTTATTAATTGAAAGTCGAATCAATTTCAAATCATTGGGTTAAGTAAACTTCAATTAAACTTAATTCGATTCAATTACTCTGTGTGGTTGGTCAGTAGTAGTGGTGCGTGCGTGTAATTTTTAGTAGTATTTCACTGGGAGATTCTTAATTGGTGTGAGTAGTGTTTTAATTTAACTGTTTTTAACTGAAAATTAACCACTTATTAAAATGTCATTCTTGATTAAACTTAATTTTAATTTGGTTAATTGACTATCCATCTATGAAAAGTCTACAATGCTCTAAAAAACTGTTACTCAGGTTTAATTTTTTCCCAACCGACTAACCACGCACATTCGTTAAATATTTATTTACAAGGTTAAAAAATAAAAATTGATTAGTGATTTCTTTCAGTTAATTTAATTACCAATTAGAATTGACTAATTGCGCATGCATTTTCATTCCATGCTAAATACTCAGATCAAAAACGCCATGCTATGCAATAATATTATATTAATTAGCAAATCCCACGCAAAGCCGCTTTAAAACTATTTTAAATAATTCAATTCGATATTCCCAAAAAACAACTACATTTTAATTCCACATTCTAATCTCCACAAATTTCCACTCCAAGCTAGTTAACTGACTAACTAACCACTATTAACATTATTTAACTAAACTAGACAGTAGACAGGATAAGAGACAAGAAAAAGTTTGAATTGAAAGTGAAAAATTTGGAACTGACAGATTGAAAGAAAGTGAAAGATTTTTCTTCACACAAATCCAGTAAGTTTGAAGGAAAAGAAAAAGAGGAAGTGAAGTGCAAAAAGGTGTGCAAAAAAATTTTGCATTTTTTTCTGTATGTTTTTACATTTCGATCCTCGATTCGACGACCTGGAGAGAGCGGAGGTAGGTTTGTTTGAGGAGGTGGAGTAATTCGAAGCTGCGGAAGCCACTTGAGCGTCAGCTCCACCTGCCACGCCACCGCTTCCAGTGGAGGCCTCCAGACTCGGCGAATCTCCCTTGTCCTTGCTCGCACCGCCTGACCCTGAAATATTGCTTTTGTTGCCTGCAAAAATACACACCCATTTACAGAAATGCTTACATACAACACAAAAATGTACAAAAACACCGAACTGACATTAGAATATCACACCCTCCAAAGTCCAAACAATTTACGAACAGTTCAAAAACCATTACCACCACCAATTTAAAATTTTAATTATGGCCATGTCATTTCTAAATCAGCAAAAAATAACCCTTCTTCATTTCGAAGCAAAAAGTTGAAATTCTACAAGAAACTAAAACAAGCACAAATCAAGATGAAGTTGAGAAAAGTTTAGGAGTAAAAAAGTTACTAGAGGAGTTTTAAGAAGATTTATTAAATTTTAATCATAATTAGCACAGACAGAGAAGAAAATATTTCCCTTAAATACTTTCTTGAAATTTATCTATAATTTAGCAAATTCCATCTAGCGATTGATTAAGCAGGTGAGAAATGAAAAAGCATCAATGTACATAAAAAGACGAGCTGCGTGATGTTAATTAAAATAAATGTAGAAGCGGTAGTATTTACATAATTACAATAACAGAACCGTTTTAACCGAAAATGGAACACTCCTGCTCCTGTCGTGTTCCCCTAAAACATCCTCTCCTCCTCCACTTTGACAACTTTCCTAACTGAAGTAAACCGGAACTGAAAAGAGCTACACGACTAGTAGAAAATAAATAAATAGAATCCGAGTAACTGAAATTCTTGAAACCATTTTGAAATAAAAATTAAAACTAAACTAAACTAAAAAGAAGGCCGATGCTATTGCTGCAAGAGTTTTGCGATTTTGCAGTTTTTGCAGAATTTTCTTTTGTGTGGTGAGATTGAAACTTTGAGAGCTCTGAGTCAGCCAGCACGCACAATTGCCCTTTGCTTAGCCCCTCGTTCGAAAAACTTTGACCTGAGGACCTACCCTGAGTAAGGGGAATGAAGAGATTGAGAAGGGAGGTGGTCCTGCGTGACCCTTTGCTCGCTCGGATCTCATCGACCGAACTTTCAACTGTACCTTCTTTCTTCTTCTCGCTACCGCTCGACGACAACTTCTCACCGTTCAGCGACTTCTCGTCGTGCCTCGAATTACCTCTCACCAAACTGTCGCCGTTGCCGATCTCCTCCATCACCAACATACCTAAAAACACAAAAATACTAGTAATTACTTTTCATTCAGATAAGTTGGCTTAACTAAAATTAATATTTAAAAGTGTGTCATTTTAATTTTAGTTTTACTCGGTTTTTCCGAGCCGGTGCCCTTTGCTTTCACCAGGATTTCCAGAAGTTTCTCCACCGTCATTTGATTGCATTCGTGTCGGAATTCCCCGTTGAGCTGTTGTAAACAAACAAGAAAATGCAAATTCAAAAAAATAATCAAAACAAAATTTCCAAAGTCGATTGTTAATTTGCAATTAAATACCTGGTCGACAAGCTGATGATTACTCTCCATGATATCCGCGTACGTCGTGACAAACTCCTTCATCTGAGTGATGTAAGAGACCTCCACCTCTTGGAAGTGCTGAAACGATAAAAAAATATTTTTACGATTGGTGAGAGTTATAATCATAATCTACGAAACAAATAAATAAATGAAATGACTGATTAAAAATTACCTTGGAAGCCGCGGTGATTTTTTGAACAAAGTCTTCCCTGCAGATCTGATACTTATCCACCCACTGTTTGTACTCCTCCTGTGCCTTTTTCTTTTTCCCCTCAGCCTTCTCGATATCTTTGACGGATGCATTGTCTTTTTGGCATTTCTCGAGCTCCATGGAACGCTGAAGGTACATCTCCTTCGTTTTCAGGGTCATGGCAGTGGAATTCTGAATTTGGGTGACGGCCTCGAGAGTGCCGGCTTCCTCCTCCTTGACCGTCTTGCACTTTTTCTGCAGATCGTCGGAATACTTGGTCAGGTCCTTCATCAGCTCCTGCACTTTCTGCGTCATCTTCAGGTGGATGTTCGAGAGCTTCTCCGAGGAGGTCTTCAGAAGATCCCAGTATGGCGAAAATGTCCCGTTCGTGTTTGCGTTCGCCGCCACCTTCGCGAGCTTCAGCAGGGACTTTGAGTAGGACTCTTCCAACGACGACCTACGAAACAATCAATAAAAAATATAAATCAATTTAAACTCTAGACAAATGACAAAACAAACTCTGCTTTAAAGAATTGTGTGAGCGGAAGCTGACCTCTCCTTGAGGAAGTCAATGAATTCCTTGGTGGCCGTGAGCCCATACTTCATATTTTGATATAGCACCTCAAATCCATTATTCCGGGGACCCTTTAAACCCAAATTAATTATCAATTAGCATTTGAAAGCATTTTATCTTTTAAGTTACAGTTACACTCCAGAAATTTGAATACTCACCCAAAAGTGGTCAGCGAAGTCAATCGTCATCCTGCCATTCCTTGACTCCCACTGGCTCTGGCTGGGGTCGCCACCGGAAGATTCAATCGAGATTAGGTCCTCCAGAGTGGCAACGTCACGTCACCTCCACCTCACGTCAGGTCACGTCACGTCGCCGTCACAAACTCACTGGCTCGTCACCTTATCGCCCTCGTCCTCACTTCAGCTTCCACTTTTTATTCCGGTCTCTCTCAAATGCTAATTGTACTTTGTAATTAACTGCTCATTAGTAAATACACTATTAAACTAAATAAATAAAAAAACTCCCCTCTCGCTTCCTGTGATTTTTCTATTCTTTCTTCGAAAAAAATTCAGTTTTGTCAGAGTGAGAGTAGCGAAGAGTAAAAAAGAGCTGAAAAATGGAATTGTTGAGAGAGAGAAAAAAGATCGTGTGGTGGTATTTACTTATTATTCTCCTTTTGCTCTGTGCTCAGATGTGAGCTGATGTGATGTAACGTAAATCTAAATCTCTGCTCCAATACCCTCCCATGCTTTTCTCTCCACTGTCCACTTTTACATGGGTGGGATAAGGAGGCTTTGAGCAATTCACTACATAACGAGACAGCACAGGATGCTCCATTCAGCTAATGTTAGGTTATGTGATAGTATTGCGTTACTCTACTATTACTGCAACACTGCAAGGACCTACCCGTGCTAATTCTGAAATGCATGGGAAGGAATAGAGACTCGGCTCATCCGTCAGTTATCCTCCCCTTTTCTTTTTCTGCTTGCTGCTGCTATTGCTATAGTGTATGTGTTTATATCTATAGATTTTATAGAGAGTCAGAAAACAACGTAGTTTTTTATACCATTTTACAAGGGAGGGGTCCATTCATCTGCAAAGTTATTCAAGTTACCGCTGTTGTTTTGTGATTTTAGTGATTTGGTTAGAANTATCTATAGATTTTATAGAGAGTCAGAAAACAACGTAGTTTTTTATACCATTTTACAAGGGAGGGGTCCATTCATCTGCAAAGTTATTCAAGTTACCGCTGTTGTTTTGTGATTTTAGTGATTTGGTTAGAATTTCTGTGTTTTCTGTTTTTCAACAAAGAAGCTGATTTTGGAAGGTAGGAAGGTAAAAAAAATGAAAATATTTTTTTAATTCAATTTTTTAAAACTTTATATGTGAAGGAGCCCTTGTGGATGATACCACTACATAGCAGAAGCAAGAGGCGAAGAGCTTTGAAAAATGAATTGTGCTCAAGTGGTCATCTCATAGTCATTCATTGGGTGCTGCTGGTCAGTTTTTGGCTTTGTTGCATTTTTCTTGGTGAATTGAGGATTTAGGAGATTGCGAGATGATGCATGATGATGCGAGGGTGAAAGTGGGAGAAAGCAAGGGGAGGGAGAAAATGAGCCTTTTTAGCCTTTTTTTTAAATATTATTTTGCATTTTGATAATTTGATGGTAGTTGTTGAAAGTGTGATATGATGATGATCATGATTATGATGACGAGGGAAATGTTACGCCGCGTCAAACACAATCAACTTTTGTAGAGACCGACTCTGCTACAATGGTAACAAACAAAACGATTAACCGTGCAATGACCGCCTTTTCTTATCGCTACTTCTCCTTCTCGCTTCTCTTCCATTCCATAAAAAGCAGATTGAAGTGTTGCGAACATCTCCAGACTCAAGACAATTGCGCACGTCACGGAAGGAGACGTGAGGAAGGAAGGAAGCCGAAGTTGAGCTTTGACTGAGCGGTACATATGTGTATTGATACTGTGGACTTTGCACACAACTATGCGAATTGGGAGACTGTGAGACAATCGAATCCAGCCTGGCCACACAGATTTCTGTGAATCATCACAAAAGATTTATAAGACGTGATCTGAAAATGTCTTCCTAAAAGAAAGTCCACTCTTGACTCTCTTTAACTCCGTATGCAATCCACTATTTAGATCTGTGGTCATCATGGTCATCGTCATGGTCAGCTGATGCGATGATCTATTGAAAGCATGAAAATGATGAAAAATTGCCTTGATTACAATTTACAATAATACCATTTCATTTTTGTTTGAATTGTTTTTTGAATTGAGTTTACATTACATGTAACATGCTTAATTAGTCATTTGATTAATGATATTCTTTATTGTTTTCTGTCATAACAAAAGTGAGTTTTAGTTAAATAACCCCCCTCAGCTCGGTTTTAATTCGAAGATTGAATTCACCTTGAGTTAAATACAGTTAAAGATAATTTCCATTTTTCTTTTCTCTCCTTTTAGTTTGAAAAACTTGAAATGGTGAGGTACGCCCAACAGCAAAAGTGTCGGCAGAGAGGATTTCAGGACGGAGGAAGCGTGATCAATCGCAATTATGGTAACCATACAAATATTAATTAACGATAAATGTTTGAATATAAATCACATTTATGTGTATAATTAATTAATGTGTGTTTGAGTGACTAAATATTACAAAGCCGTTTTGTCATTTTTAAGCAAATTTCCGTTCAAGGGGCGACAATACTCCTCGATCTGGGGGTTCCAGTCAAGTGTCGAGTCACAGTCAAGAAGACAATAACACAGCGTCATCCGGTAGCGCCAACAGCTCAGCTAACCACCAGTGAGGTGACACATCTTCTGCACGACGCTAATTATATTAAAAATGAATATGTATATTAAGATGTATATTAGAGATGTATATTAATAATGAAATGATCTAATTCATATACCATCCATTATGACATTTTAATTTATGAATTGCCATTTAACTATATTTTCATTTTTCATATGAAATAAATGTGCATTATTACCTTGTAAAAATGAAATAAAAACACTAAAAATCACAATGGCCTTGCCTTGTTTTGAATGCTGGCTTCTCTTGATTCAATAAAAATGATGACTCATTTTAAATGAGTAGGCATTCATAAAAAAATCCAACCAACCAACGTACTCTCATCCAGCTCATTTACTATTTATGATCATAAGTAAAATAGAACCTGGTACGACATTTTCACAATAGTGGTTCATTGTCCCTTTTCCTATCGGTTGTCTCTTGGCCAGACATGCATGATGATGACATAATGAGTTTCTCCAGTCCAGACACACATCTTAAGACAATGCGCAAGACTTAGGAGGGAAGCTGAGCAGAGGCAGAGGAGAGGTACATACGTGAGCTTAGAAGAACCAAGAGGCAATGCACTATGTGTTTCAATGCATTATGTTGCTTCCCGAAATTAATTGCTAAGCTAGACGTCAGTAACTAAAATCTTCCACTTGCAGTATGAATTTTAACGTGCTTCAAAAAAAATTACCCAGATAATACTAATTTTGACGTTAAAATATTACAGTTTTCAACACAAAATTTTAAAATGGCTGGGTAGGTGTATCTGAATTTGACCACATTTGACCACCAAACGAGTACTCTCATGTGAAAGTCCATAAAAAATGGTATTTATTGGTACTTAATTCAGTTGCTAAACGTGCGACTAAATGGTGAAAAGTTTGAATGAATTTAAAAAAATTGTAGATTTAGTCAATTAAACCTTCTAAATTTTACATTCTTTTAACAAACCCTGATATGCATATGGGAAAGAAGATAAAACTATACATAATAAATATTAATCTTACCATTTTTAGTCAATATTCTTACATTTATACCAAAGTATTTTTTGCAAAATTTTTATGTATTTCTTTTGTTATATTTTTAATCTACCTAAGTCCCTGATGCTAAAAATGCATAAACGTTTAAGGTTTTGACCAAATCTGAATTTTGGGGAAAAAATTCTATCTCGGATTACACTGTGCAATGCAATGCTAGACTTGATTACTCACGATCGTTCATAAGATTCGCCATTCGCTTTTTCGTAGACGGTGGAGTAACATCAGCAAGTGCTCTCTCTCTCTCTCTCTTTGCAAAATCAAGTCATCGCTTCAGTTTGTAAGCTCACTCACAAGCAGCCAAAGTGGTATTTCAGCCTGTCCTCCAACCTTGGGTTGATTTTTTTCGATTTTTTTTTCAAACTCAACGGTATGTGATCATAAACATTAAAAATTAATTTGTTAAAGTGATTTTTGTATTTTGTGTGTGGAAAGAAATTTGATTCAATCAGAAAGTGAGATTTAACGTGTTTCTTAATTTTGTTTTTTTATCCTGAAGCTTTTTTGTGAAAAAATGGCAGACAACTCGGGTAACCAGGGTCAGCAGCAGCAACAGGGGGCCAGTAAGTGTTTAAATATCAAAATTAAAGATTTCATGAGTTTTATTTTAATTATGTTGTGTTGATTATGTCGGCATGATTATGTGGAAATGATTCGTATAAAATTTATTATTATGAATGATGATTTGTATTTCAAAGTGTAGAGCAACCTTTTCATTTATGTGTGACTAATTAACATTTTAATATAATTATTTTCAGATAACGAAATAAGGCCCCCGAACGGTATGATTGTGCGGAAAGTCACGGTCATTGTGAGAACTAGAGAAGACTCATCCGCAGAGTCTTCGAGTGGGAGCGGGTCGGGTAACCAGGGAGGATCCTCATCCTCCAACAACAACAACGGATCCTCTCAAGGACGTTAAGTGCTAGGGGGAAGGGGGAATTCAAAGGGGCAAGATGTGTTTAAATAAATATTAATGCAGACAATTTAATTACGGAATTTATCACTTATTTGTGTTTGAGAAAGAGTTGAATTCAATCATTTATGACAAATACCCCCTTTAAATAAAAATGCACATTCTTTTTGTTTGAGAATAATAAATATGTGAAAAATAGAAATGACCTGTTTTTCCCGAGTCTCTTTTCATCCAATAAAAATTCATACTCAAAACAGGAAGTACCGAAACAAAATCGGCTTTTGCGTCGTACATATTCATTTTATAATTGGGAGAAAATATTTCATAAAATTTCAGTTGCAACTTACAGCATATAAGTTCTAGATCTTCATGAAACTTTCATACATGCCACCAAACAGCAGTTTTCATACTAAGCATACTACTCGAGAGCCGGAAGAGCCTTCCAAACATTGACCCCAGGTGTCTCACCGCCAACGGCATTTTCATCCTAAATATGTTAGGTGACTTTTTAAACCATAGACAAATTGTTTTCAGAGATTTAATGGATTTCAGATCTACGATGTGGTAAGGGTTTCATTTTTGATGATCAATGTGTCCAATCTTGGCATTTCGAGTGGGAAATCGGAAGCAGGGAAAAGCCCGATTGGGAATTGTAGGTGGAAGAGAAGATAAAGGTGGTAAAGCGTTTCTTTCATAGTTTCCATCTAGTTAAGATACTGCATGAGTTCGACTGGAGTAATGGGATGGGTTATTCTCTCATTGGTTCAACCCATTCTTTCCATTCAACTAAAAAAATGTACGGGTTCAAGGTCACCGCCACCTCTCTACATGGATCAGGTAAAATGCATAAAAAATCCACGATTATCGTTTTAGGCTTCTTAGAAGTTTCCTTCACTAATTGCGCTACGATTTTGTCTAATATTTATTTATTTATGATTACAATATGACGCTGTCAAACTTTTCGTCTCGTTTTGACGGTTATCAATCAGTACCATCAATATTATGGCCAGCGCAAGTAAATTGATACGATACAATGCAAACTGTCATTAATTTAATTTTTTAATTGTATAGTATTCTCTATTTAAGTGCAAACTCAAAAATGTTTCTTAAATGGAGCACTCCACCAAAAGAATTCTACCTTTAGTGGATCATGTCGAAAACGAAAATGGTAACTCAGTTGACTTCCATGCTTTCAAATTTATAGAAATGTTCCGCTGTAGTGTCATCCACAACCGACCACACTTGCGTAGTAAAACTAGTTTAATATGAATCGATTGATAACTCTTTTAACTTCAGTTAAAACTGGAGAATCCAGCAGTTAAAATGGAAGCGTACGCATAAAAACCTCCAAAGATTTTCAAGGTCGTCCACAAATAACTCCATCACTACCATAATCGTGAGTACATAGAGACTCCTCCAAAAGTGGTCAAAGTTGTGGGACCACCTCCACATCCACCGGAGCCTCATGTGGTAACAGAGATCATCAGAAAGAGGTTCATCATCACCACGAGCCACCTCCAGAACTTATAAATGAGAATAATACTTTTAAATGAAGATGACGTTATTAATTTAATTTATTATAGATGTACGTTATAAATTCAAATATTTTGGTATGAAAGTTTATTTATTTTATTGTCTCATTGCCTTGTGAGACGATAGAAAGAAGGGTATCATTCATTTATCACAACCTTGATACAAAAATGTATAATGCAGAGATGTGTACCATGTTACAATGACTGTCATAATTATCATTTATCTCCATAAAAGCAAATACCTAATTATACAGTAATTGTAACTTGTTATGTTTAACTGAACGTATATGATCGTTTTGTCTGGATAAAAATAAATGAGCCGTCTGGATGGAAGTTTGGGACGCTTTTTGTCTCAGTGTGCCCCAGGGTTTTTTGTATTTATAATCAACTCAAGTTGAGTTAGTTAACATTAAAGTTAAGCGTTGTGTAACTACGTTACTACTACATATTCATACTAATTCACTATTACGTAAAGCTCGAGCTCATCTCATTCACAATCACATGCGTCATCACTACATAAAATGTCTATGTTACTGTAAGTAAACTCAACTTTTATAAAAAAAATAGTTGGTCACAGTGATGCTTCTGTGATATAGTACAGAGCTGCATACAAATGTGACGAAGAGTGTCCATCCTGTAGTATTATGTTGTCAGCTTGTCACCATTGAATTGGCATGTACTATGGCATTACATAGCATAGATCACTCTTATTTTTGCAAACCTTACATTTTGCTTTATATAATCACTATACAGAACAAGTGTTCCGCGCACCTACAAAACTCTCCGATTCACTTCATAATTTGCAAACATATTGACACTTGCAGCACTTGCTAGCTAGTTGTTACTATAAGGTTCACCTTCTTAAGATTTTTCATACAATAACAACTAGTATATAATGGTCAATGTGTATGCAAAATATGAAGCCAATCTGAGAGTTATCGTACGCGGAATACGAGAAAGCAACGGACAAAATTTTCAATTTAGATACATAATGTATCATACATTAGTTACAGCTACACTAGCACTACTCTTCGTTTTCGCATTCGCAATTCTGATGTGTGCCAACTTGTCAGACAGTTTGTTCGTGGTCGTGCGTGAACAGTTTCGCTGTTTCTTTTGCCTTTTTTTTTAAACAAATTCAATCTCTAATCAGTGCAGTTTACATAATTTTTTGGATTGAAAGTGTGATAAGTTTAGTGTTAAATATATTTACGAAAGGTGGAATAAAAATAAAATGAAAAGAAACAAACGGCCACTGAACACTAGCTGCAAGGATGACAGCGACGAAGAAAGGTCAAGAACATCTAAGTCAAGGATCCCGCGGGGCGTCCCCTCTCCCTCAGGATTAGCAGCACCTCCTCCTCCTGGTCCTGATCACACCGGACAAACTTCAGCAGCTCCATCCACCTCAAGACATGCCCCAGCACAAGAAACAAAGGCGTCATCCTCCTCCTCACCGTCTACCTCAGCTTCATCGAGACCACGGGAAGTTAACCTTCTTGAGCGGGACTACGAAAAGTATCGGCAGCGCCTAGAATCTTTAGGCGAACGTAGGCGAGATTCTTCGGATTCCTCCAGTTCGAGAAGAAATTCAAGTTCAAACCATGATTCTGGTTCAAGACGATCAACGCACCACAACAAATATGAGTGGGAGGATGACGCTTCTCCTCCTGATCACAGTTCTAGTTCATCAAAATCCAGGTCTAGGGACCGTTATAGTCAACCATCACATCATAGTCATCACCACAACTCCAGAGACAGGGAAAGAGACAGAGACAGAAGCAAACACAGAGAAAGGAAAGGTTCGAGGGAGTCTTCCAGGGACTCCAGAGAGTCATCAAGCAAGGCGTCATCATCATCATCAGCTCCGGAGTCCCGAGAAGGAGAAGATAGAGAACGCCGACACAGGCCAACCACTACTCTAGGGGAAAGTGGCGGTGGCGGTGGATGTCAGACAGGTGGACCTGGATTTGGAAGTCGTAAAGATGCAAGTGTGCCCCGGAGTCCCGAGAAGGAGAAGATAGAGAACGCCGACACAGGCCAACCACTACTCTAGGGGAAAGTGGCGGTGGCGGTGGATGTCAGACAGGTGGACCTGGATTTGGAAGTCGTAGAGATGCAAGTGAAGAAGAGCGGATGGAGACTGACGAGGAAAAAAAGATGCCGGATGAGGCTCCTCCTCCGCTAAGCAGCTTTTACGAGTTCACCACCACCGAGCCCCCACAGGCTCCGCTGCCCAATGCAATGACCGCCGAAATTAAACACAAGCCCGTGAATCTTTCCACAGAAGGCTCATTACAACACTCTGCCACCAGAAGAGGAGTTTCAATATGGAAATCCAAACAATCGATTTAAAACAATTCCGGTCTACAACGCGAAGGTATTTACAAGTGAATGTGAACTTCAAACTTTGAATCAAAGTCTTTGATTTTAATTTTTATTTGATTATGATTTATTATGATTAATTGTAGAGAACGAAAGGCTCCGATGAAGAATCGTCTGTGGACGAAGAAGAAGATGACAAGGACGACATTGCTTTAGGTGATCATTTACATGGAACTCGTTATTTCATACGAAGCAACGTGTACCAGAAATATGATTTTGTAAACCGAAAGGTGGACGCGAGTGGACTTGCTGTAGCAGATAAGAGACATCAAGTGCGTAATATTTTATTATCCACCTTTGGATATTGTAAACTAGAAATTAATATGTAATTTAAAATAAATATATAATATTTTGTTGTTGTTTTGTTTTAAGATATTAAGTTGTCTGGAGAAAAGCCGGGTGTTAATCGTGGAGGGTTTCACGGGCTGCGGGAAAACGACGCAAATTCCCCAATACATTTTAGACAAGTGCAAAGAGGACGGTCGAATTTGCAACATTGCTGTCACGCAGCCAAGAAAAATTGCTGCAATCACTGTGGCGAAGAGAGTGTGTTACGAGCGGAACTGGACGCTGGGCTCCATTGTGGGTTATCAGGTGTCGATGGAAAATAAAACGGATAGAAATGACACTCTCCTCACATTCATGACGACGGGAGTGCTGATGCAGAAGTTGATCAGCCTCAAGTCGCTCAAGGAATACACTCACATAATAATTGACGAGGTCCACGAACGTGATCTGGAGTCAGATTTTCTACTGCTACTTATAAAAAAGATCATGGGAAGTGACCTGCAGGGAAAAGAGCACCACGTGAAGCTTATTCTCATGTCGGCAACAATCGAGACGCAGAAGTTTGAAAATTATTTTGTACAGGAGACAGAGCACGGGGAAATGAGGAGACCGCAAGTGGTGAAGATTCCATTCCAGATTCGACACCGCGTCGACGAATACTATCTCGATGATATCCTCAAAGACAAGCCTGACCTGCTCAATGTAATTGACAGCAACCTGTCAAGAGAAAAGGGTAGCCTTCAGGATGAAATCTATGACGTGGCTGTCAGTATAATGAGTTCATTCGACAACAGCGAGCGAGAGCAAAATCCTGATCCGAGAGTTCGGCAAAGACAACAAATCAATACTAGCCACTTTGTAAGTTTTTTAAAATTCTCATTTACAATTCAAAGAATTGAGCTAAGTTTCCGATTTTTTCTCTTTAGCCGAAAAGTCGCGGAGCAGTGCTTGTTTTCTTGCCAGGAATGGAAGAGATTAAAAGACTGGAGATGTCACTCGATCGTGCTGACAAGAATTTTAAGCAGCAGCAACGTCAGGAGTAAATCCTCAGAAATTAAATTGAGCTTATATCTGTTAAGTTAATCGTATGTATACAATTTTCTAAAATATTCTTTCTTTTGCAATTTTAAATTAAGAGGTATCCGCGATGCGTTCGGATATAAATGGGTTATTCTCAAACTCCACTCATCCATTACACATGACGAACAAAATCGGGTTTTGCAATTTTAAATTAAGAGGTATCCGCGATGCGTTCGGATATAAATGGGTTATTCTCAAACTCCACTCATCCATTACACATGACGAACAAAATCTGGTTTTTGAAAGTCCTGGAGACAGATTTCGGAAAATCATTTTGTCTACAAACATTGCCGAAAGTTCTATTACTGTACCTGACATTTCTTATGGTATCCATCCTTATTTATCGATTTACAACTTTTGTTGTAATTTATAATTTGTTTTTATTAATCTTTCTTTTCATATATTTTTATTAGTAATTGATTTCTGTCTCACGAAATCACTTTGTGTGGACAAAACAACGAATCTGACCACACTTCAGTTGGCGTGGGCCGCCCAGAGCCAATGCATTCAACGAAAAGGGAGGTCGGGTCGTGTGTCAGATGGAAAAGTCTTCCGTTTGTTGCCGAAGAAGTTTTATCAAGTAAAGAAGAAATATTCCAAGGAATTATAGAGTAATTTTGATTGAATTTAAGCAGGCTATTGTATTGATTTTTTCTATCATTTCTTTTTACAGTCTCTGGACAAGGAAATTGAACCGGAAATGCTTCGCTCCAATTTGGATAAGGTGATCCTGGACTGCAAAAAGTTTGGTCTGGACTCGCCTCCAAATTTGCTCAAGGATGTAGCCAATGCATTCAACGAAAAGGGAGGTCGGGTCGTGTGTCAGATGGAAAAGTCTTCCGTTTGTTGCCGAAGAAGTTTTATCAAGTAAAGAAGAAATATTCCAAGGAATTTTAGAGTAATTTTGATTGAATTTAAGCAGGCCCTATATTGTATTGATTTTTTTATCATTTCCTTTTACAGTCTCTGGACAAGGAAATTGAACCGGAAATGCTTCGCTCCAATTTGGATAAGGTGATCCTGGACTGCAAAAAGTTTGGTCTGGACTCGCCTCCAAACTTGCTCAAGGATGCACTCGCTATTCCCTCCGTTAATAACATTGAGAGGGCCGTTTCTACATTGAAGGAAGTAAGTAACACAGCCTAACTAAACATTGGAACTGAGGGAATTTAACAGTCATTAGTAACTAATAAATTGTTTGACAAATCTTTTAGCTCGGTGCTCTTACGATTGACATGATTGATCCAACCACAAAAAAGAAAACGTTTGACCGCTACGACGGTGACCTGACTTTCATCGGAAGGGTGATGACGGATCTTCCAATTCCCTTACAATGTACAAGGCTCATTCTTTTCGGTCACTGTTTTGGAGTGATGCAAGAGGCAATTATCATAGCTGCAGCTTTAAACGGGTAAGAGCCCTTTCCAGGCAGGATTTCAGAGGCAACTGGACACTTACCTAGAAAAAATGAAGCATGCAAGGAAAAGCTTCTCAGATCTCTTTGCTTTTTACCACGTGTATAAGGTACGAGTGAAAACATTGAGTCTACTTGTTAAACCTACAGATACATGACAGTTTATACAGTTTTAAATTATGTTTAATTATTTTGATAGTTTTGGCAACTGACATATGAGCAAAATGCGAAGCCGATGCCAAATGAGCCGATCCAGGACGTGAATAACTGGGCAAAGGGGGCAGGCGTTCATTTGGCGGTTTTAAAGTACACACTTTTAGTAAAAAGACTATCACTAAAATCACTTGTCAGTCTATAAAAGTCTTAACTGGTTTTAACTTTTGTGAATAGAGAGGTAAAATCAATTATAACGCTTATAGAAGAGCGACTCGGGCGTCTTGGCATCACGGACAGTTACACTTTGCAATCGGAAGTAAGCCCAAATGCCGACCCTTTGGCGAAACCAAAAGACACGCCACCCCGAAACCACGATAGTAGGCAGGGATTTTTAAAGCAAGAGTTAAGCTCCATGCAGGAAATGTTCCTGAAGCTAGCGATTGCGGGCGCCTTTTATCCTAATTACTTTTTGAGACGTTGCCCGGATCTTCGCCAGTACGGGAAAAACATCAACAGAGAGCTAAACGGCGGAGAACCATTTAAAACAGTCTACTTCAAAGGCTTTCCAACAGGGCACGATGGTGAACTGTATGCTAATGACTATCTCTGACAAACTTAGCAAAGGTCTGAGTGTCCCCGCCGTGACGTTCGATGGTCAAAAGGTTCTAGCCATATTCGACAATTCGATCGGAGACACAATTGGACCTTTCAACATTGGGCTTTTCAGAGCAATCAAAATCCGACAACTGAGAATGGAGCAATGGGAACTAAAACTTATGCCGAAAGAAGACGAACGGAAGGAAAAGGCCCTCCAAGATCAAGAAAGAAGAAAAAGAATTTGTACACCCTGTCCCCCAGTAACACCACTGCCTCCAGTTAATGTGAATGAGACAAAAGTGAGGGTACTGTATGTAAGTCAATTTGATTTTGATAATGTTTTACCAAAAGTTATCAAATAAGTTAATACCTGCAATTTTTATTTTTAGTCCATACACAAACACAATAATTGAATTAAAAAATTTCAGATCAATTCGCCATCCCAGTTTTGGGTGACACTGGAATTCGATTTTCAAAAGTTAGACAAAATGTACCGCTTTTGTAATTGTCTGGATGGAGCAGCTCGCTTACCCAGGAACAAGATGTATGTGAACGCTCTGTGTCTAGCGCCCTACGAGGACGCTTACTACAGAGGAAAAATACTTCGTGTCGATATGTTTGGCAGAAAGAGTCTGGTGAGTTGATGCGACGAGATTGTCAATTTATGTTTGTATAATGTTATATACAATTAAATTCTTTTATTAATTTTTTTCTTGAATAATTCAATTTTCAATCTCTAGATACAATTTGTTGACTACGGAAACGCCTCTTGGGTTGATAATGACAGTCTCTTCGATTTCTCCCCGCGCATGATTCAAGAAGGCCTTCATAAAGTCCCCTGTCTGGTAATGTATTATTTATTTTTAAAAAAATATTTATCTGGATTGGGTATAAATGTTTAATTGTCGAAAACTGGAATTATTTGAGTAATTTTTCTGAAATTTCTCTAGGCTGTCGAATGTCGACTGAAGGACATTAAACCGAATATTGTTTTTGGTTTACACTGGAGTGAAGAAAGCATCCGGAAGATGAACAAATTCACGGAGAAGGCCCCTACGCTTTTATTCGAGGTAATTTAATTACTAATTACCACGTATTTAATAACTTAATTTTTTTGATTCAATTCTTTGTTTCATTCTGTCCATCTAGATATTTTCTATCGTTCAAGGCGTGGTCATTGGAGAACTTTTTGGCATAAGTCAGGACCGACGAGAAAAGTGTAGTTTGAATAATTACCTTATAGGGAAGAATAATTCAGGGAAAATGTTTGGCGAGAAGACCGTCGAGCCTTTTTTGTCAAAGGAAAATAATCGAGTAAGGCAAAGAGCAAAACACATGACTGCCAAAGAAGTAGAAGATGCGTCTTCTGAACAAGAAGGAAGTTACTTTAGTTTAGATTTTTACGACCCACCACCGAATGGAAAGGTATTTTAAAATCATGATTAACTTTATCTTATTTGTTTCATTAACAATGACTTTTTGGTGTTGGGAATAATAATAATTTTTATGAATTTATATTTTTCAAAGACACCTGTAACACTGAAGGGTCCATGGAGTCCATTGGAAATGAACTTTCAGGCACTTATTCATTGCAGCAACACGAAAGAAGTCAGGATTGAAAATAGTAGCGTCAATTCAGTTCTGCTGGATCACGAGCCCACCACGTCCAACTCTAGGCTACTTGTGGCGGCGCACGCTAAAGTTGTTGATAAGAGCCAGGTGGTTATGGTCGGGTAAGAATTCATTTCTACAAGATAAGCACAAAAGTCATTTTTGGAAAAGTTCTAGAGTTTTAGACAAGCATACTAAAATCTTTTCGTTTTGATTTCAGTGAAAGTACCATCATGCCAGCGGTTCCCGGAATTTTAAGCTTAATCTGCTTAATCTTCGGCCCGAAGGTGGAGCTTCGTACTGACAGGAATCAGACGAAGTACACGGGACTGCTCTGCGGTTGCGGCACCATTCCCACCGAACCCAACTCAAAGCAAGCTGTACATCCAGATGACGA
>VYYJ01002151.1:0-23520 GCA_021029165.1 Cyphoderus albinus | reverse complement strand
CCACCACCTCCGTGGTGACCATGGTGAGGATAGTGATGATAGCCAGAGGTGTAGTGTGGATACTGAGGGTAGTAGGGCGACGAGTGGAGTCCGAACAGTTCGGGAAACAACCGCTTGTTACTTTCCGTCTCGAGGATCTTCCCGTTCTCGTCCTTCTCCGCCTTCGAAAAGTCACGGGGTGGAGGGGGAGGGGAGTTATTGTTGTTATCGTTACTGTTCCCGCTATTTGCGCCCCCGTCCTCAAACTTGAGACTCCGCTTGCTCCTCGAGGAAAAGAACCGTGACGCAGCCGGGCCGTTCACGTGCTTCGACGAGGCGTAAAAGTCTTGGGCCGTGGGATTCGGGGGAATCTCCATCGTTTTCATGCGGGAAATTAGAGAAAACTCCTCTGTAGAGTAACCAAGGGGAGATTTTGTTGTTATTTAACAGTGTTGTGGATTGAAAAAATTTAAATGAAATTTGTAGGGGGAAAAAGAGAAAAATATCGCAAAAAAAAAAAAAACTAACCTTGATCAAATTTCCCGGAGATTGCGGCGCTGACGCCAGAACCGCTGCTGCTACCGCCACTACTGGCAGAAGCCGACGCCTCCTGTTTATCCTTCCCGCCCGCACCACCCGTGGAGAACGCCGCCCTCATCGGAATGNTGTTTATCCTTCCCGCCCGCACCACCCGTGGAGAACGCCGCCCTCATCGGAATGCTGTAAGAGTCTGGCATCGTTGTCACTTTGGCAGCGGCTGTGTCGACGATCTTGGCCCCGTCCTCAATATCCTTGAACCCATGGCAGAACCCGACGGTTACCGTGACGATAACCACCAAGCAACAAAATAAAGAATTCCCTCCCATCTCGTAAGAATTCCCTGAGAGGTAAAAACAAAAATCCCGAAAATTTCACGTATAAAGAAAAATTTCTTCTCAAAATTCTCTGCTACTACTAAAACTGCGTGTGCTTAAAGTTGTCAAGTCAACACAAGTCTGAAGTCACGATGACCCAATCACTACGTTTAAATAATGAAAAATTAATTTATTTATCGATAAAATGAATAAAAGTTTTTTTTTTTTTAAACGTGTGCGTAAGCGTTCGATTACATAAAAAAGTCAACTTTTAGTCTCTTCTCTAAGATGTCACACAGACGCGACACTGCGACAGAGAGAATTTTACCATGGCAGTAGCAGCAGCAGCAGCAACACCACCGCCCAAAAGTAGTAAAATATAAACGCGATGATTTTTAGCACTTACGCGAAGTTACGCGGAGTTTACAACTGTAAAATAAATAAATAAAATATTTTTGTTGTTGTATTATGATGAGTGGAGATAAATGACGTGGAGTTAAGGAGAGTTTATATAGAGAACACAAAATATAATAATAACCAGAGTAGTAATAATAATAAAACAAAACGCTCGGTTGCTTCGTAACTGCTTCGCAACAAGAAAGAAGAGACTGCTTCCAGGAGCGACCCTCTTTTATAGATTCTTCAGTGCGTCATCTCATCATCGCTCGCTCAAATACTCTCGCGTCGACAACGTCATCATTCATCATCATATTATAATAATAAATAAATAAATAATAATCTGGAGTAATCAATCGCCATGCCAACATGAGCGTTATTTTAAAAAAATAAAGCGTTCAACGTTTAACATTACATTCTTTTTTATCCAGTTGCTATGAGAACAACAAAAACAGAAAAAATGTATTCACGAGCCGTTTTGCGTGCTCAATCACGCGAACATGTGTATAAACGGTTAAAAAACAAACTCCATAGAAACGGTTATCTCGTCAGTGTTTTTTTAAATAGTAAAAACGTCATAGAGGATATTTTTTCCAGCGTTTTTGTGTGTGTGTGTCTGTAGTAGTGCTTCATCTTACACTTCCTCGTTATCGTCGTCGCCGCTATTTACTACCGTGGCAACCAAATCAAGTGCATCCATTCATTTACTATATTATGTTGCCACGAGTATGTGAACATTTTATATTATAGCGTGTACATAGTGGCGTCCGTTCTCCCTCTCACTCGTGCGTTATTCCTTCCGGCTTCCCATAGCAGCACATCAAGCAATAAATCTGCTTAAGTTTATTTTTGCGATGGTGGTGCGAAATTGAGAACTTTTATGTTGTTATGGTTACATACCATGTAAAATGAGATGATATGCATTTGTGTGTTGTGGATTATTGTTAGGTATTCGTACTAGTGGGATATGCTCTTTGGTGGTCAGTACTACTATTTTGCGCTTGACCTTGACGCTGCTGGTCGTCGCGAGTAGTAAGAAACGTGGAAGCGTGGTCATGGTGATCAGATCGTTGTCAACAAAATTCCGCTCTTCCTCGAAAAAGTATAGACGCCTTAGCAAATTTTGTTTTTCGTGGAACCATCTCATATTATGACGATGAGATTTGGTACGTGCAATAAGTTTCCATGGCGGCAGCGGTATACGTGGTACCGGTCTTTTCTGGAAGTGGAACTGGAACTGCTTTGTTTTTGTCTTCTTCTTTTTTTAGACGGGCGAAGTTGCTACCGGCAACAAAGGAACGTAATGCGGACTGCTTCGAAGAGACTCGTTAGATTTGCTTTTTTTATTATGGGCTATGGCTGAGTTATCATGGTTTTACAATATGGTCAATCTGAGTTGTTCATGAGTTGTTCACGAGTTATTGGGAGTTACAAAGAATTTTTTTAAACGTTTAGTTAAAAGTAAAAACGATTTATTTTATTGAATGCGTTAGTACTATACAAAAAAATCATTGCACACACAGTTCCCTAGAGACAATTTACATTATATTTTTTTATTATAACTGGGTTTTTATTCCAGGTAGAGGTACCTAACGTAGCAACAACCCCATAAAAATCCCGCACACACGGTTCCATTATAACCGCCACCCACCCACACGCGTACCGGCATGATTCTACTATCATATTGCAGTAATAGTAACCCCGAGCAACAACTAAAAAACACGCACGTGAATATTATCGTTATTTTATTGCACTACTCATCGCCGCTTCCTCGATTCCATTCACAGAAAATGCAACAGCAAACCCATCATTATTACCGTTCCCCGAGCAACAACTAAAAAACACGCACGTGAATATTATCGTTATTTTATTGCACTACTCATCGCCGCTTCCTCGATTCCATTCACAGAAAATGCAACAGCAAAACCCATCATTACCGTGGTACCGTAACTTAGCAGCAGTGGGGGATGCGAAACAGTAAAAAAACGCCATTCCACAATTCAATTCAATTTCATTCACAAAAGTTTGCGTGTTTTAAACGAAAAAAATATATCTGGTTGATTCTGGTTTTTGGTGAGTTGAAGATGAGTTAAAAATTGGTGTGTCGTCGCTTCATCATTATAATTTTTATTTTTGTTATTCGCGTGTGTAAATCATTTCACATTTTCTGGGAAGCATCATATATCATCGTGGTCGTCGTCGGTTTCTCTCTAATAATGGGCGAGGAAAAAATAAATTTAATCGCGTGGGTGGGGAAGGAAGAATATTGGGTCCGGTCACCATAGAAATTTTTGTGATCTGATTAAACTTTTTTTTTTACTCGAGATATTCACACAGAGAGAATGAGATTATCATAATTAAGGGGTATATACTACATAATGAGTTTTTACTAGGATGTCGTCGTTGTTGTCAGGGTTACACTGATGATGAGATTTTTATGCGCGTGTTTGTACACGAAGTAGTAGCCATGGGAAAACCACGTTCTAGAATGTCATTGTCATTAACAGTGATGATGATGATGATTGTGTTACACGCCCACACGCGACCATGGTGATTTTTTAAAAATTTAGACATTTACTGTACTACATCCGTGTGAACTTTTCAATTTTCTCCTTCTTCTGTTGCTGGAGCAAACAAAAAACGAACAATCGCGTTTGTTATTATTAAGAAACAAGAAACGCGAGACCTACGCTAAGCGTAGTCAAGGTGATTTTAAAACAATTTAAAACAATGGCCAACTGCTTGGTTTGGCCACTTGGACTTGACGTTTTGAAAGGTCGTTAATAGTTGCTAACGTAACAATAAGCAACATTGTCGACACAGTGCATTGGTTTAACTTGTTTATTTTGGGTTCCTTCCCTTGCTTGCTTGCTTTTTCCCCTTACTTGAATATCAAGAAGATATGGTTGTCACGGAGACATCATGACATGTTCATTGAGTATGATATCTGGTTCAGGAAATGAGGAAATATATATTTCTCTCTCTCACACACACACGTTCAGGGTTGTTATGCGGATGAGTTGGTATGGAAAAAAATAATTATTATTCTAACTGTTCTGTAGTGTCGTTATCGTTAAAACTCTTATTTATTTTTTTAGAATAATATTGTCGTTGTCATGGAGAAATTTTTCCGCTTAAATAATTTTTTTTTGTCCACGTTTATCGACGAGCGAGTATCGCACATGGAAATTGCCATTAATTTTACTACCCGCTGAGAAATGGACCACAAAAATCTCTTCTGGGTCTCTATATACCGTCTTGCTATGACAACTTGTAGAGGTGATATAAATTGTCAATTATAGTATAGTGAGTTAAAAATAATAAAAAAGTGTCATGTCATGATGTGACAATATTTTTTTCTGACATTGACGCGATATACTATAACCTCGATACTTCTACACAAATAGCTTTTATTGTTATTATTATTATTACAAGAAGGGGCCACCACCGGCAGTCGCCGGTAAGAATTAGTAAAATCTTGCATCCCATCATCAACGGGATCAACACTGTCCACGTATATATCGGGCAATATATTTACAAAACTTTTGAGAACACTACAATGAGTAAATCATGAATGGGCGTAGTAAGAGTAGTAAAATAATCTCCATTCAATAAAAGAAATTGGGATACCCCGCCCCCCATTTGTCATTTAGTATATAGAGATTATTGGCAACTGTGACTGACTCTGCGAGCTATATAATATGTTGTCTTGGAAACTCGATTACTATTAAGGTGGATATGATATACATGATTGTTTGACGATGACGCTTATCAATCAGGTCAACTTTATTCCGGTTTCCCACTTTTTTTTATATCACTGCAACATAACGCAAAATGCTCAACAAAAGCTATATGACAAGAGATAATAATAATAGTAGTTTCCCTGATGTTGTTGCTGTGGCAATAGATCGCCGTCGTGTTGAGTAACAACAACAATAATAATAATAATAATAATAATAAATAAAATAGCTGCTACAGCTGCAGTATATAACAACGGGTTATGCAATTATAAACGTGATTATTTAAATGATTTTTATGTAATCACGTGTAACAACGTTTACTATATTGTTCTCGCGCGGTTGGCATTGAAACCATCCATCCATCCAATAAATCGGCTATACTAATTTGTATAATATAGAGGTGTTATATATATATATATATATCGCGTAGTCGTCATGGGGATAATATCACATAATATTATATATAGATTGTGTAATAAAATTGATGATGATGCTGGATTTGTTGAAATTCAGAATTATTTACCAGGAAGAAGAAAAAAACCCGCATCACCATGGAAAACAATTTTTAAAAACTGTTGATTTTGTTGTTTTTTTAATCGAATATATTTTTAAGAACAAATTGCTGTTTTTTAAACACATATTTAATATCACAAAAAAACAAAAACAAAAAAATTTGAAACGAAAAATTTAAAAAATAAAATCCAAACCAACAAACAACGAGAACAAAAAAAAATAGTAAAATAATACATAATTAATGCCAGCACCAGTATATAGTGTTTTTGTTTCGTTTCCCTTGGCAACGATTACAACTAAAAGTTGTTAAGATTCATTTCGTTTAAATTCTCTGACAAGTGTTGGTCGAGTAGACTCAGGTTCACGTCGCTCAGGTTTGGTAAACTGAAATCGGAGTTTAACTGACCACCTCCACCGCCGCCGGGTGGTTCGTTGTCAGGGGGATGTTGTTGTTGTTGTAGGTGGTGATGGTGGTGATGCGGGTCCTGCTGATCTTTGATTATCCCACCACCTGAATACTGAACTGCTGCTGCCGCGGCAACGGCGGCTGCTGCTGCTTGATGCTGAGCGATCAGATTTGAGGTGGACGGTGGAGGTTGTTGTTGTGGCAACGGGTTGCTATTATTATTGCCCGCGTTGCCTAGCATCATCATGTACTCGTAATACTGGGGTGGTGGCATCTCGTACGTTCCCATGGGAGACGGCTCCTGCTTTATGTATACTGGTGGGGGTGCTTGTTGTTGCTGTTGCTGGGATACCGCTCCATGGAGCAACTGAATCGGCTGTGTGCTTAGAAGTGGCGTTTGTGATTGAGGTGGCTGCGGGGGCGGTGGGGATGTGTACATTGGCTGCTGTGGGGGCGGTTGCTGCTGAGCGACGATATTGTGTTGCATAAGCGACTGAGTTTGTTGCTGTTGCTGATGCTGAGGCGTCAGTGGCGGGGGTGGTGGTGACGTGAGGGCGTCTGGATGTTGTTGATGTTGTTGCTGCTGAAGCGTCTGTGGCGTCGGAGCACCCGGAGGACTGTTCACCGGGGGGTAGGAGTTCTGGCGGGGACCTATACGAAATTATTTGCGTATTTTTTGTTGTTGTAAAATATTCCTCAAAAGTTTTTAAATACTCGTGTTTCCAAGGTAACCAGTGTGGCGTGATGCTTTAGTGTTTCCCATGTAGCGAATAAAATAAAAGCGTACAGAAAGACGACCACCAGAGGCAGAGGCAGAGAGACAGATAACGACAAACACGACCGACGACCAAAAGCGTTTTAGTTTTAATATAAATAACGTAAAATAAATATGATTCCCATAGCACCATGAAACCGTGATGTAAATATGTTTTTATTTAATTTTTTAAAAATATTTTAACCCGATTAAAATTGTTTTATTTAATGAGAAAAAAACTGAGAGAAGAGAAAAAAAATTGTTCATGTAGTAACAAAAAAAATCGTTCCGGCTATACCATAATAATATATTAATATATCACTATGACAACACAGAGTTGCAATAGCTCTTAAAAATTATCATGATCATTAATTTTTTACGTTAATTTTTTCGACTAGATAATAATTACATTTTTTTACGTATTTTAATAATTCTTTTATTATTATTTTATCCAACTGCAAACCACGTTCTTTAAATCGTTGTGTAGCGATTCGTTTTTTTTTTTGCGAATTCGCGTCACTACTAAACCAACATTATTAACCCTTTCGCTCCCAACTTATTTTTATGTAACATATAATTATTTACTTTTCTTTTACATATTTTATTTAACTTCGCATTGTAGTAGCTACATAAGTACTCTAAAAGAGTTCCTTAAACATATCTTTTAACCGTTACGTAATCCTTAAAAATTTAGTGTGATTTCCATAGCGACCGAGGAGTGATAGTAGCAACAACGGTATATTGTATATATAATTAGCAGACTTTTTGCAAGTTTTCATTTTTTGTATAGAGATTTATACTAATCGTAAGTAATTCTTTAAAACTTAAAACTTTTGTTTAAAAATTTATTATATCGACTAGGCAACGGTTTAAATTTTTGTTGTTGATTGCTTTATTAACGACTAATAGAATAAAACGGTTTAGTTTTCTTCGGTTGTATAGCAAATAAAATGCTTTTGCTGGCCAGCAGATTGTATATTTATTAATAGTTACCATGATGACAACCACTTTACCTTTTTTTTCTTCTCTAAAATATTTTAAAATACACATTCACGTAATTCATTTTCTGAAACAGTCTCCCGCTTGTTTTTAAAACAAAAAGCTCACTGTTAAATCACCATGGTTTTAAACCTAGTTCCAAAAAATTACTTTTTTCTTCTTTACTTTCTCTCTTATTCAGTCCAGGCTTCTTTTCTTTTCTCATCATCAGGTTTCCAAAGTTTTAACCCGCAACCTTCATTCAAAGCTTCGTGAAAGCTAAACGTACAAAACCTTTTTACGTGTTTCCCGTAGTAGTAGTAACTAATCTAACAACCTCCATTTCCAAAAAAAAGGCATGTGATTATTTGATACGACATATAATTTATCCTTAGCGACATTAGATTCGGTTGTTAGTTTTTAAAAATTACTTTTGAATAATAAATGTTTTCCATAGCACTATTTATATAGTTTAAAATAGCATCGTTATTGTGTATATTCTAGACATTATCATCATCACCCGGCATTTTCATCTCCATATGTTAATTACTAAATCTAAATCCTATTATAATTTTAAAAAATTGCCCGGCTTTTTTTAAATAAAACAATTACAATGTATAGACACGGACCATATTTTTTAAAAAGTTATTTTCAATCTTTTGTAATAACGATGGTTTTTCGAGAGAGAAAAAAACAACAACAACAACTAAAAACCGTTAATTTAATTCGGAATAAAAAAACTCCGTTTAAAATCCGAAAATTCTAATTATTTCGAGAGGCACGTACTCATCCTTTCACAAACAGATCGAGGCAGGCAGGCAGGCATAGTTTTTAATAATAGGCGGATTTTTTTTTTTTTTCATTATTTCTTTTACCACCCCGCACCACACATAAACATAAAAAGACAAATTTTAATACATATATATTTAACGGTTGCCCATAGCAAAACCAACAGAAATAAAAAAAAAGCGTTAAAAGAAAAGCGTTTTTTTAAACAAGCAATTTTTGTGAATGAAATATGCGAAAAAAAAAGAAAAAAAAAACAGAGGTGCTTTTAAATGCACGTTCTCACGTTTGTTGTGCTCAAAGTACTGATAAAGCGTTCGGCTGTTCTCCAGCTTCTGGCGCTTCCGTTTCAGATCTGTGTCTATGAAATGTGTGGAAGGGAAAATAAAACAAAATCAAATCAAATGAAATCAAGCAAGATAAAAGGGTTAATAAAATGCAAATCAATCAATTTAAATAATAATGGAAAAAAAACGTCAAAATCAAAAAAAAAGGTTGCGGTATGGTAGTTTTAAAACAAAAACAACAACATTATGAAATAAAAAAATCCAGTTGTAACCCTGGCAACACTGAAAACAAAATCATTCACACACTTTGACTAGTAAACACTTTAAAAAAATCGTTGCTAATGATGACTAGTTGTTGTTAAGATTATTGTTAATATTATTCCTGTTGACGCTGCAGTAGTACAACTGGTCGTCATTATTGACGCCTCCTCCTCCTCCTCCCCCGACAACGATCAGGTCGTCATCTCCAAACTCGGAGGCTGTCGCCAGGGGAACGGTACTGTCTACGTAGAGCGCCATGTTCTCGGTGAGCTCGTAGTTGCCTCTGGACTGGTCGGGGAGGAACAGAGCGGCGGAGGCGTTGTTCGTCGTTGTCATGGGAACAGCAGTGGTGGGGAGGGGTGTGAGTGTTGTCGTGGACGACGAGGTAGATGAAGAAGAGTTTATCAGGGAATCGGGGTTGTTTGCGTTGAGGATCGGGTTATTGTTCGCGTTGGTTGTGGTGGAGGCGTTTGACGCAGACGTCGCCGTTGCCGCAGCAGCAGCTGCAGCCACCGCTGCCGCGGCTTGTTTTTTGTTCTTCTTGGTGGGACTGAACAGGAGATTTTTGAGGAACGCCGCTGGAGACTGTTTCGTTGGCGACTGCTTCGTCGTGGTGGGCGTACCTGCTTTTTTAGGTGGGAGTGGTGGGGCAGGGGCGGGCGTGGCTAGGGTTGCCTCCAAGGGCGGAGGGGGAGGCGGCGCCTTCTGCGACTTTGGAGGACGAGACGGTGGAGAAGTAGTAACAGTAGTAGTAGGCAAGTTCGCCTCCGTTGTTGGCATGGCAACGACAGAAGGCGCTTCTGAAGCTGCTTCAAGATCTTGTTTGATTTGGTTGACAGCGAGTAACTCGAACCCCATCTTATTACCAATAACGTTTCCATCGCAACTACTGTTCCCGTTGATCGCGTCGTCAACGTCCATGACGATCTCGTTGAAAACGTCACCCCCTCCCACAAGGTCAATCGCCTCGTTTATAATGTCCTGTCCGTTGTTGCTCCCTCCTCCACCTCCACAACCTCCGTCAATCGTATCCATGGTGAAATGCTCATGTTCATGCTCATTTTCCTGGTTTTGCTGCGATCTGATGATCTGCGTGATAAGTTCCAGGTCGACGTCGTAAATGTTGTCGCCTGGCAACGGTTGCTGCTGCTGCTGCTGTTGTCCGTTGCTGACCGCCGATGCCGCCGCCGCCGCTGACTCCCTCCCCATGACCATGAACTCGTTCAACCGGTCGTAAATCGGTTGCTGTTGCTGAAAAGGATCAACCGAAGAATCCGGTGTCATGGCAGCAGCAACCGCTGCAGAGTCGTTGGCGAGAATATCCTCCAACTCGATGGGCTTCGCCTTCTTGGCGACGCCGTCAATTCCGTTGCTGTATGGGCTGCTCGCGATGTTGTTGTTGTTGTTGTTGCTTAGGTAACTACCATACGCACCTGAGAAAGTGACGAGATTCCATTTGCGCTTGCCTGTACCTGATGTGAGGAGAGGGATGTACTGGAACTATGGAAACGAGAGAGAGAGAGAGAAAAAAAAAAGATAAATTTTTACAGGTTCGATGGCGTCAATAGGCGTCAAGTAAAATATTTGTTTTTCCTTAAAGTTTTACCGGCCGAGGAGTGGAGCACGAATCTTTCGAAGGACATCGGAGTTGGATGAAAACGCGCGCCGGGGAGGTTATCTGTGCAAAAAAACATGTTCAATTATTAATATATGTACTACTTATTACCATGACAACGCTTGCGTATCCACCAATAATAATAAATACCTCCAAGTTGTGGTACTGTGGTGTCCTGAAGCAGATGGCGTACTGCTTGTGAACGTCACTCGGCTGGAAGTCTCCGAATGACTCCCATACTATCGCACCGGTCTGAATGGAAACGAAACGAAAATTTTTTTTTTTTTGTGTGGTAGTAAAAGTGATTCGATTGAATAAAATTATATACAAATTCTGCATAGAGAGAGAAAATTTTGTCTGTTTTTCTTTTACCTCCTCGCTTTCTTCGTAGAACCGGACTTCAATGTCATCCTTGGATACCTTGTCGCAAAGGAGAATCACCTCCTTGTTGCCCATGACGGGGGAGGTGCAGTCGCTTAGCTTCATGATCGTTAGGTCGTTGATGGCCTCTGCAACACACAAACAAATGCACACAAATTTTCATTGGTTTTTATGGAGGTTCAAATTTGAGTTAAGATGGGTTAAGAGCGAGTTAATTCGTTTCCTCACTTTTGTCGTAGATGGGCTCAGAAACGACCGGTTTCAGGGGCACTTTGAACTGACCGTGCTCTGGACCCCTGTGGGAAATAATTTAATTGTACAGAATTCATCTAAATTAAACGATTGAAGTGGTTTAATGAGGTTTATTATTTTACTCGAGGAAAACTTGGAAGCACAGCCGTACGCTGTTCAGGTCTATCGAGCCTGGCTGAGACTTGTGCTGGAAACCAGCTGCAACGAATAACAGACATACCAATTTAAAAAGGTTTTATTATTTAATTAAATTACATTCCCTTAAATCACCAAGGCAACTTGCACACACACTCACTTCTGAACGGGTCGACCCTAATCTCCTCGCGCACCTTGAGACTGTCCTCAATGTCCTTTTTCTTCACGCACTGGATGCCCAGGTTTGAAAACTCACAGGTCATGTCGTCGTTTGCTATTATTATTATTATTATTATTTCCATGACAACCATTTAATTGATATCAAACATTTTTGAATGCTTTAAAAAATTTAACTGATTTTCTTACCAATCTCCATGGTGCAGACGCCCTTCTTGCACCCCTCTTTTCCGACCAGATTGTGTGGGTGAGGTCTGTACGGAGGGTCGATTGTCACGCAGGAAACCACGACAACCGCTCTGCCTCTGTGGCCAAGCACCTTTTGACGAAACAGAAACATTTTCAAATTTTTTTCTTTCTTGCCAACACTTTTTTTAAATCACTTGAAACCGCGTTCATACAAAGAAACCTCCAAAAATCTGTTTATTAAATAACTTTATCCCCTCACCTGTATCTTAGGAAACGATTTTTTATCCTGAGTGGAGTTCGCCCCTGGCAACGACCCCGCGCTCCTCCCTTCGCACTCATACCTGAACCTTAAAGCTTTAGACGCTGGCTCCTCGAGAATCCTCACGTACACGTTTCTAGTTCCACCACCACCACCTCCGTCACCTCCTCCTCCAGGATTCGTCGACAGCGGTGTGCTCGCTGCCATCGCTATATATAAATACACCGATTTGTGTGCGTGTAATTTATATGATAACTCGGTCCAATTTACCAAAACCGCACAAAGATTTTTTTTTTAAACTTTTTTTCTTCACTCTAGCAAATATCACTTTATTTTACAGTCAACTTAGCAGTATGTAATATTAGTAGTCTTGGTGATACCGTCATCATCATCGTTATCCACATAATTAAGAATTTTTTTCTCTCTTTCTCTCGTCCGTTCATTCACATGGAAACTTTCAATGTTAACGTAAAAGGTTACGTACACCAACCGTTTTCAAAAACTCCGTGTTTATTTAAACGATTCTTTTAAACAATTCTTTTAATTTTTCCGATTACAAAAAATGAAACACAATTCACAATTCCCGACACATATATATTTAAAAGTTTCTATGGAGATACATTTTTTTTCTCCTTCTTCTCTCACATATCGAATACCACCACACACATACACAGAGAGAAAAAAAAATTATTGGTATTTATTGAAGAATAATTATGTTACTATAGAGAGAGTACTATAGTGTATAGTAACAACGAGAGAGAACCCCCCTTCTCTCCTAACAAAATAATTATTTCTTTTTCTTTCTCGTCCGATTCCGTCGTCATCAACGTGATCGTGAGAATTCGGGCTTTTTTAAACAGAAGTGTATTTCTGCTGCTGCGCGGATCTTAATCTATCTATCTGCGTGTGTGTTTAAAAAAAGAACGTGAGAGAGAGTGAGGATATATTTGATAATAATAATAATAATAACACGAAAAGGTTGCCTTAGTAGTAATAACAAGAGACTATACTGGAGTCAGAGGAGGAAAAAAAAATGTATTTTTTTTATATTACTTTAAAAATTTCGGTTGCGTTGCGTTGCGCTCTCTCTCTCTGCGATATTGCGATTGGCAATACTAATATAATAATAATATAATGGTGGTTGGTTGTGATGGTGATGATGTTTCTTCTTCTTTTTTTTTTGATTGTTTGTGACGATGATGCATACACGTATTTACATGTAGTAAAATTTCCAGTATTTTTAGTATATGCAAAGACTGTTTTTTGGGTATATATATATAGCAATATACAAATTTGTTTCGTTGTTATTATGTTGCTATAGCTATAGTTGCTCTGTAGTTTTTTAAAGCTGGTGTTTTAATACAAATGTATTTCACGCGAAAGACACACAAGAATTGTGGTATATTGGAGAAGAAAAATAATAATGATGATGAATGAAAGATGAATTTTTTTTTTACATGTTATAATTTCGTGTGTGAAAGTTTTTGAGTTTGAGATAGGTTTTTTAGAGTTACACGGGTTTTTAACTGGGTTTATTATTATTATTGTAACATTTTTTGAGATTTCGGCCGAGTTTTATGTGTGCCTGCAGAGACACACGTATATTTTATGTTGGAGTTTTATACGTAAAGACAAGCTGGATGGAGGAGATGAGAGATTTTGTGGGCTATTATAATATATAATACTTTAGTATTTACTAGTAACTATAGTTATCATACAAACATGTGTGTATATAATACAAAACATGAATGACGAAATAAATGTATGTGTACTACTTTATACGTATACAGGGGAAATAATAATATCTAAATGCTATGGCAATAATAATAATACTATTGTTTTAGCAACATACTTATTGTAGTCAAAAGTCAGAGTCATCATCACCACAAGAAAAGACAAGAAAACAAAAATGCTTTTAAAAGATGGTGAAGAAGAGAGATAATCTTTCGTTTTGTGTGTGTGTAAACCCTCGATTTTCTTTGTATTTATAAAAAGGTACTTGTAGAGATGAGCGTCTTCTAATATAAGTGATCATCCATTCACATACACACACAGTATTGTTGCTGTGGATATACTACTTACGTGTGTAGTACTACTACTACTCTTTCTCGTGTAAGAGCTAAGAGCATATTATTTTGTTTTGAGAGGTTTTAATAATGAAGATGCGATTTTTTTACTTTTTGCTTTTTGGGAACGCTGACGTCATTTTTTGTCTATTTCGTTCAGAGGAGTCACAGAGTCATGCAGCAGCAGTAGTGTGTGCTGATGATGAGGAGCTTTTTCTCCTTCGGTCGTCGGGTTGCCCATCATCGTGCATATCGTTACTAGAACGGTTTTATGCATTTACATACAACATGCAATGTGACTTTTGTTTGGTGTGTTTATTTTTAAATGCGAAAATTCGGAGAATTTCAGCAGCAGCAGCAGCAGGGAAATGAGAAGAACTTTTTTTTTTTGGTATTATGTGAAAGAGGTCGTTCATCAGGCACAATCAAGGCGCATTTTTTTATATAGGAAATGGGGATTTTTCTATATTTGAGAGAGATTTTTTTTTTTAAATCAGGGGAGCTATTTAATTTTTTAAAAACTAGCCTGATTATAATTTGTGTCTTTTTATTTATTTTATGTGAGTCAAAGTTCGTAGTAATAAAAAATAATTTACGTGACAAAAAAACCATTCAAAAATAGTAATAATAATAGTAATTGATATTCATTCATAAAATATTTTGGAGTTACTTACTACCCGCCATTTGTCATTTAGTATAGAGATATATAATAACAAGCTATCTCACGTTGTTAAAATGTGATTTTAAAAACGTTTAAAAATTAATGGCCAACACTACAAGGCCATCCTGACCTTTCAAAGTTCGTCTGTAGTTGTAAAAAAAACATTTAAAGTTATGAATGAAATGGCTCGCATGGACAGGCTTTCCTTTACAAATTGAATTGGAGGAATAAAGTTATTAATTACGTCAAACAAAATAATCAATTGTAAAAATATGCTTTGCTAAAATAAACCACCTAAAAAAATATGAACCGACGAATAAAACAAAAAATAAAATATTTGACGACCGACGTAGTAGATGATGGACGGCCCCTTTCTTTCCGTGAAAGTTTTGTTGTAGTGTAAAAAGTCTTTGTTTCCTATATACTAGAGATGAGATGAGTGGAGTAGATGTTGATATGGAAACCCATTTTTTTTAAATATAGGGATACATTTAAATGAGATACAAAAATTTATTAGCGCGATACTCCCAGAAAAACGTTTTGTCACATCACCATGGTGTAATTTTTATTATTATTATTATTTGGCATCGTGTTATTATTGTTTCCATGTGTGAGAGAGAGGAGAGAGGAGAGAGAGCCGCCCGGCTTCGGTTAAAATGACATCATCATCCTCATCATGTCATTGATAAAATTGAGGTTTCGTTGTTGAGGGAGGGAGGGAGGAAGGAAACGAGACGGAAGGAGGATTAAGCAAGCGCGAGACGAAATGCACTACTGCAACGTTAATGATGGTGAAGGATTCTGTTCTCTGCTGTAAATCAATGAGATCAGTCCGTATTTTTGTATTATTCTCTATGGCAATGGTCGGGTTCTTCTTCTTATTATTATTATTATGGTTCCGGGCGGGTGGGTGATGACATAATAAATGCTTTAAAATGTGTCGTGTTAATAATTATGATGATGGGGGCTTTCTCTCATGACGGAACAGTTTTTAATTTAAAAAAAAAAAAACTTTATTTAGTGTATGAATTTCGTCGTCGTACCCAAGGGTTACTCAGGTTTACAAAAAAAAAGTAGATCATGACATGACCCGATCTCACGAAATGTTTGTCTCACAGTACCCCCAATAAATATATGTCTTCTAATTTTGACCTAAACAAAATGCAGCAAATGTAATGAAGAAATGATGCCGAAAAATTAAAAAAGAAGTCGTTAATATTACCATGCCAACTTGCTTTTTTTCTTCACCACCACCACCCCTGGAAAAAAACGAATTATAACAAGATATAGCGTTCTCATCCACAGATGTAATTTAAAAAGGGAAAAGAATTTTACCTCTTCTTCCAAACACGGTTTTCTGCAGCACGTTTTTGTTTGCTTGCTATGGGAACCCGACCTACCGATATATGGCGGTTAATAGACGTGGGTTTTCGTTTCCATGGGAAACTGATTGTTGTAAATTGATTGTGTTATTATGTGTGTGTGTGGTAATAAACTTAAGTGGTTTATTATTAAATGGGCGATTAGGGTGAGTGACGGAGGTGGTCGTTGCTGTGGGAACCGACGACCGACCGATTCGTGGTGTGTGAAGCCATTTTAATTTTTTTGCAATTTGTTTTGCGTGTTACTATAGAAGACGAATTGTGTGGAAAAAAATGTGTGATTTTTATTAATGATTTTGTAAAAAGCGTTTCATTTAATTTTGTAGTTATGGGGACGTGCTGTTTATACTTCCACCATCCGCCGGTCTATAAGGAATAAATCAAATAAAGTGATGATATATCACGCAGACACAATTCAATTTATATATAGCAAAAAAAGCACCACCCATTATATTAAGTATATCTAACAAAAAAAGATCCATGACAACGATGGAATCACGGAATTTGGATCTTGATTCCTCTTTCCATAGATTATCGTAAAATAATATATTCTGATTTGATATATTTTTTCCCACACGACGATGACGGTAAAAACACGCTTGCTCAAACTCATTTTTTATCTTTTCTAAAATGACAGAAGAAGTAATAATAGGGGTCATTGGGTACTATGGATATTATATAAAAATAAAAATTGTTTTTAAGAACTTATTATGTATATGTATTTTATCTTTGGAAATGAATCGGAATAAAAATACTTTGAAATTAAAATAATATAATTATTATGCATCTTTCTAAACTAAACAAAAATGAATGAATGGATGAATGAATGAATATTAATTAATATTCAGGACGGCCAATAATATGTACAGGGTGTTTTGGTGAGGTTGTTGTTGTTGTTGTTGCTGCTGTTGCTGCATAAAACTCCGGATATCGATTCCAGGGCCAAATCGTTAAAACCGTGTTTTGTTTTTTGATTTTTTACGGCTTGAATTAAAGCGATCCACTTTAGTTAAGACTATATATATATATATACAAAAGTAACAAAACAATATGCTAATTTTGCCTTGGCAACTTGGTACCCGAATATCTCGATGAATGGTTAATAACTAATGCTCCGGACACAAAAGTATAAAAGAATGATGATTCGGGAATGCAAGAATAAATGCAAGAATTTGACAACCTCGTTCAACAACACCCTGTATAGATATAAATTGCTCATATTAAAATAGATTTTTAAATGACTCATAAAAACCATGTATAAAAATGAAATAAGAAAACCACTGTTGACTGAAAAAAAAATATGAAACTCCACTGTTTTATTATTATTATTATTATTTGATTTCACTTTTTGTTCTCTTTAAAACAAAATCTCAGGAATACCAGCAGCAGCAGGAGGAGCATGGGCAGGGAGAAAAATAATTCTCTTATTCTTCGAGTTCTCTTTTTGTTCGTTCGTGATTTTTTTTGTTTGCACTAGTATAAAAGGATTTTTTAAATTGGATGATAAACTATTTTTTTTGTTTTGTATAAAATTTTTAAACACAGGGTTTTAATTTTTAACCTAACAATTTTGTGGTTGTTATGTATGATGAGTAGAAGTAAGTAGAATTAGATATAATAACTTTTCTATGTTTTTTAAATAAGGTAATATAGTAAAATTAATTATAAATTTTAATTTAAGGTTATTTTTTTTTTGTTTTGGTTACTTTGAGTGTATGTGTGGGGGGGGAGGAGGGGGTTGAAAACCCTGACTTGGTTTGGTTATGATGACGATGATGATGATGTGACGTGGTATTAAGTATTTTAACAGTACAAAAAAAAAAAGCAGAGCAATTAAATTATTTTAGCGTTGTTGATGTTTGGTCGTTGTTGTCTTGACACTTTCTATATTATGTGGTGGTGGTGAGGAGGAGGTGGAGGATATCGGTGGAGGAGGTTCTGTTCTGTTCTGTCGTAGTAGTAGACACGCGTGAAGAAGAAAAAAAAAGACGCGTGTGTTTTTTAAAGTAGCTTTTTTCTTTTTGTTTCTTCTCTAGAAATAAAGATTGCTGTGGGGACTACTGGCTGGGGACACAAAATGACACAATATAACTACTAGTTCGTCGTGATCGTGACGTTGGTGGTGGTGGTGGTGGTAACAACACGAAATAAGAAGAAGAAGAATAAGAAGAGAACGACATCCCGTTGTGTGTTTTTTTGTCGTCGTCGTCTTCTAACTAGTTGCTGATAAGCGAGTAGATCATGGCGTAGAGGTAGTAGAAAAACGAGAGGAGGTAGAACGCCAGCTTTATCCAGCCTGGTGAGAATGAAGAAACAAGATAACACAATTATTATACTTATTGTTTTTTTGGTAACTGTTTTTTGGTTGTTGCTATGACGTGACATGACGGTTTACGACGCAGACTCACCTTCTCGCTGGCATCGATTCAGCACGTCCGAGTTTAAGATCTTGGTTGGGTCGTACTTTTTAAAACAAGATAATAAGAAAAATCTTCATGACAATGAGTTTGTTTATTTATTTTGTCTTGAAAATAAATTAACTAGCAAATTAAATGTATTTAAAAATGTAATGTTTGTTTGGGTTTTTTAACTTACAATTCCAACTCCAGACATCACAGGGCGGTGTCATGTATCTATAAAACACAACACAAGTTAAGCATCAGTTTTGGGGGCAATTTCATGTATAAGTCATATATTATAGAACAAAGAAAAACTGAGAGGATCTATGGCAACTGCTATATTATTAATTGATTTAAATAAAAAAATTGAAGCATCGTTATTACGTAGTAATTTAAAGTTTTTATAACGTCATATCATTATAAAATGTTAAATATAGTTTTTTATGTATTTAAATAAAAAAAATAGTTTTCCCATTTCTCACCTGTGCACATGGTAACCGATAAGCGGCGCGTTGAGTGCCAACGAGAACCACTCGCCGTTGAATAGAAAGAGGAGGTTGAAGAATAAATGTAACGCGTACTCTGGCAGCACGAGCTAGAGTCAGAAGAAGAGAGTCGTCATGGAAATGAATACATGAAAGAGAGAGAGAGAGAGAGAGAAATAAAACCCGAATTAGCTTTTAACAAAAAGATTAAACACATTTTTGAAGAAAATAAAATAAAATAAAAAATGTATTTTTTCTTTTATTACCGGGTTGAGTGACTGACACTGCTCGATCGGGTTTTTGTAGTCTGTCTTGAGCTCATCGAAGGCGATGATCTGGAATATAAGAAGAATGTCAAGGTAACAAACACAACAACAACAACAACGAGTCAGTCACCACATGTAAACAAACGAAAAAACTATTAAAAACTAAAAAGTAAACCGTTGTTAATGACTACTGACGTGAAAGATGGCGAAAAAGATGAGGAAGGCGTCGATGATGAGCGCCAGGATGTAGCTGAACGCCACGAACGTGAACGCCATTATAATATTTTGTTTTTGTTTTAGCTATTATTTATATGATGATGATGATGAGAATTTTATTTCTATTTCACTTCACTAGAAAAAAACTAAAAACTTTTAAAACACCGGGTACAAAAAAAAACTCGAATTTCTTTGTTCTTTTGCGTTTTTTAAATTTACGAACAATTTTTTTTTTTGAACAGGGCTCTGCTGCGTTTTAAAAAGCCTCAACAATTTTTTTTAAAAAGAATTTTTTTTTGTTATTAGTTTTTTTTCTCTTTTTATTTTTGTTTTCTCTTCTTTTTGTGGTGGTCATCCGTTTTTCTCTCAGTCATCATCATCATCATCATCATCCGGGCTCCTCCAGGTTAAGTGCTTAGCGCTCCAGTCCAAAAAAAATAATAAATGGGTACCTTCATACAGAACAACGCAACGAGATGATATGACACTGATCTGATGACTTTTTTACTACTACATTAATATTAATACTAATTAATTGTCATATTTGGTGAAATATTCCGATTTCATAAGTAAATATTATGTATTTAAATCAGAAGTCAATATTAGCCCTCTGTATCAACGTAATGAATGGATGACCCTCACACATCAGAGTGAAATAGTGAATGAGAAGGAGAAGAAGTGAAGAAGTCAGAGCCAGAACCGAAGAGTGAGACTCTCACTGACTTATTGTGTGGTCGTGGTGAGAGAGTCATGTTTATTATGGTGGTCTTCTTCGCGGGGAAAATCGGGGCTAGTTGAGACGCTCTAACTTGGTGAGTTTTGTTGAATGAAGTCTCGTTCAGTTCAGTCAGTGACTCCTTTTATTTTGCCTCTGTCGTGTATATTATAGTGCAGTGCAGTGCTAGAGTCTCTGCTGTGTCAGCTGTTTTGTAATTAGGGAAAAAAGGGGAATCAAAAAAAAAAATTTTTTTTTCTTCTTCGTGTGATCAATAAATTATAGTCAGCGAAAGAAAGTTTAAAAAAAAAGAGAAGCTTATCAATCAATACTAAAACCAGTAATCTGCTGATTTCACGATTATTTTCGTTTGTGTCGTCAGCTTTCATTTTTCTTCGAGAGAGAACAACAACCACCACCACGTCAGTCCCATAATAAAAAGTTTTTGTTTTTTTTTCCTTCCTGCATCCTGGTTCTTCTTTCCGTGTTCTTTTCTCTTTCTCTCACCGTTTTTGTTACCATGATGATGGTCCACCAACACGAAGACGACGTAATTTGTAATGTAATGTAATTTTATATATATAATATAACATATTCTTCACAACATAACAACAGAAACCTGTCGTTTCCATATCGATTCATCATGATTGATGACATTATTTTTTATATAACCGAAAAAAAAACATTTGTTATTAATCGTCACGTGTTTTTTTTCTCAAACAGGTTCGTTTTTTCGGTGACCATCACTTCTATCCCCAGTCATCATCATCAGCTGACTGACGTGTACGACTACTGGCTAAATTGAATGAAATGAAGTCGCCGCCCACGTCATCGTCGTTTACCATCACACGAACACCACAACAACAAAAACTCACGTTAACTCAACCAGCATCATCATCAATATCAACAACAACAAAAACAACTCAAAAGCTCAACCAACCAAACTAAAAGTGCTTCTTAAGTCATCATCATCATCATCGTCGTCATGGCAGTTGTTGTTGAGCGACCACGGTATTATCCCTTTCCATTATCACCACGTGTCTTTGTCGGCGTCGTGCTCCTGCTCCTCGCTACTACCACCGCTTCCGGTGACTTGGTCGTCAACGTGAGAAATCAGGTGCGTCGTGCGTGATGATACATCATTTATCCGCATTTTAAATTCAAACTATTTAATAGTAATAAAAAATTTCGTTGCCGTGGCATGGCACACTTCTTTCTTTTTTTTCCGCGCGCAGGGTGGAGAGTCTTACAAGCAGACGATAAGGGCTAATCTCACTGATGAGGTGGGTGGGGCTTTTGGAAAATACTTGTTATCAAATAATTTATAATACTTATTTTCTTAAAATTTACCATGGACACGATCTAATGATCTTACCATTTTATATCTTAATTAAAATGTATTTTTCTTCGTGTGATGATACCTCCTCACTGATGAGGTGGGTGGGGCTTTTGGAATTTTTTTTTTAAAGTTACGATCTTACCATTTTATATCTTAAAATGTATTTTTTCTTCTTCATCTGATCTATCTCATCTCCTCCATAAAAAAACAAGACGGTGACGCTCGAGTATGGTAACCATGACGGCAGCAACGTGAAACTCGTCATTGACTTTAAGAACGTGAGTTTGTCTAACGTTACTAATTACATATCATGTTGTCATGGTAACATTATAACGTAAAATTAAATAAAAAAAAAACATTAAAATAAAACCAGGAAATCCAATTGATATCGACGACCCGGCTTGGCGACCAGGACGAGCTGGACCTGCCTCCACACGACGTCTTTTACGAGGTCCAACAACAGCAACTGCAACCACAGCTACAGGAGCTGGGGCAACAAGAGCATGGAATCATCGGGCGGAGAGACGCTGCTGCTGCTGCTAGTAGGAGAAAGGGTTATTACCAGGGGAGGGGTGGTGGTGCCGCCGCGAGGAAGTCTGCAGCAGCAGCGGCGGCGGCGGCGTCAGGGGTTGCACAACAGGAAATGAGCCTGGCACCATACAAGTCGTACTGCTTCGTTACCAAGTTTAGGCAACACGAGTTCATTCCGGTGGGGGATTATAGTATAAATTTAATAAATAATTATTAGATTAAATTATCATAATATTTTTTTACTCTTCTTCTAACGCCGGGTACAAATGGATAAAAAAAAATATTTAAATTCAAATCATCGCTGCTTTACTGCAAAAAAATTCTGATTGTTTAAATATGTATTATTATTTTTGTTATATATCACACAGGTTGATGCTATGGTGAAATTACGACAGGTAATTTAAAACAAACGAACTAGTAAAAAAAAGTGCATACAATTAAATTAAACTTTTGGAAAGTAAATAACCCGACAAAAATTAAAAACCTCACTTTTTTTTGTTGTTGTTTAGAAAAACCCGTGGTCACTCCGTACACCGGAGCGAACGGAGCCCCCTCAGAACATCACGTTCGACGTGCTTATCGACCCCACTGAATCAGACTGGATCTCGCCGATTATCGGGAAGCACTGCGCTTCCGATAAAGCGAACGACTTTGTCACGAGCACGTTCGCGGTGAGGGCTGAGGTCAGCGAGAGGGCAATGAACCCGGAGAATTACCTCAGGTAATAATAATAAAATATTTATGGAAGGATAACGACATATTAATAATAATCGTCGTTATCATGGGGATTCATTCTCGAGCCTTCAAAAAAAGTTAATACCGATTTAGAACGATTTTTTTGTTGTTGTTGTATTTAAAAAAGGGCGGTACGGGATTTGATTGTTGAAGATGATAAACCGTGTGCAGTTGGGGGAGGTGGGGGAGTTGACACGGGGACTAGTCAGGATGCAGCTGGTGGTGGTAATGGTGGAGCTGCTGGGGGGATGAGGACCTCTCCCGCCTGCGTTTGCACGATACCAGTTTGCATTGGCTGGTAATAATAATAATAATAATACCAAACACCCTCTGTATAGTTATTAAAATTTAATTTCCAATCCTCCTGACCAAGGTTGAGATTGATTGAGATTGTCTTAATGCCTAAAAAAAAAGGTACCCGTGCATGCTCAAGTACTGCCGTGCCAGGAGCTCAATCCCAACCGCGAACAACACGGGGAATCCCGGAGACCCGCAGCAACAACAACAGAAACCCGGACCTGCAGCAGCAGCAGCATCGCAACAGAATGGGCCCTCAAGTTCCTCACAACAACAACAACAGCAGCAACAGAATGTCCCGGTTGACAGTCGAACGTACCGGTGCGGCATCCATACGTGCAGGATTTGTCGTAACTACTCGTTCGGGGTGAGGAACATTCGAGAGTGCGTGTAGAACAAAAAATTGTGGGGGCATCGTTGCGGCATCATTGGTTGCTTTAAAATACATCCGGGGGGGGGGGGGGGG
>VYYJ01002150.1:0-23530 GCA_021029165.1 Cyphoderus albinus | reverse complement strand
TGGGAAACAGTTATTGTTGATTAGCACGATTCTTATGAATTAGCTTCTTATAGCCTCAGCTTGAATAAAACCGTTACACTAGTGAATTACGCATTCAATCCACGAGTGGCTCATGCACTTACCATCACCACCACCACTACCGAACGAATCGCCACATTTTCTCTTATTTTCCTTAAGTCGGTTCGTTGTACGCTAACTCTACGACAGCTCACTTGTTATTCGCGAAGAAGGGAAAACTGAATAGTGGCATCGACAGTGGAGTTGGAGGATGAGAGAATCGAAGGAGGGAGTGAGAGGAACACACACACAAACACACATTACATTTACACGACTTTTACGAGATGTGTGCTCTCACAACAAAACAGCCAGCAGCAATGGCAGGAGGAGACGAAGCATACCATAAGAAAAATACCTAGAAGATGAGTTGAGAAGACACAAATACTCTTGTTCAAAAAACTGTCTCAAGTTGCGTTGTTCTGGTGGACGCAGTTATGTTCTATAGTAGTGGAAGTGTTCTTCCACTCCATCCACGTTCCTAATATTTCGTTTCGTAAAACTAGAAGAGAGAGAGAACGCGAGACCGCTTTTTACCCCGCTTCTCCGTCTCTCTCCTTTTCTTCATTCTAATCTGGATCTCTACTTGTACTTGATGCAAAAATCCTCACTGCTCACTCACTTTGAGTTCGTCCAAATCGGAAGAACGAACCAAAAGCTTTTTGCTCACTCCGTACATACATTAGAAAACTATGATTTTAGGTACAAAACACTTTCCCTTTATATTTATAGAGTTATTCTATTTGAATCATTGCATACATGCAAAAGCGCTTCCTTTTCCTATAAGTAGGGAATGAGGGATTCGGCTTTAGCCTGTTGTTGTAGAGGATGATGGGAATAAGGCAATACGAAACGAAACCAACATGATGATTGTATAACATCATCATCATTGTCGTCATCATAGAACTAAGAAGGAGGGAAAAGTGGAGAGAAGCTTCTCTGATAGCTATCACAGATTTTCTTGGTGGTTGCTTCCGTTTGTTTGTGAAGTATTTCCTTGTTTAAAAACTAAAATATCCATTCAACGACTAAGTCGGCGTAAGAGAAACATAATGTGAGAATATCGAAGAGTATTGTATTTGTTCTCTATTCCATATAATATCCACCTCCATCTAATCGCCTATATAAATTCCCGACACAAGTACTCATTGTGTCATCGCTCAGTCGTTCGAATAAGTCCCACCAGTGTCAACCAGCTCGATCCATCCATCCTTCCAAGCATTTCCAAAATATATATATGTTCACTAAACTCTTGTGTACTACGAAAATTATTGAAAATAAGAAAACAATCAGAACTGCGTTCATGCAGCTAAACCCAAGAAGAAAATGTGTGCCATTCAACCAGTCAGTGAGAAAATAGAAATCTTGTCAATAGGATTTAAATGTCGTTCGCTGATGTATTTAGACAGAAAATGTATGTTAAGGCGATAATTGTAGGTTATGCCCCTGTAAAATTGCCGATTTTATAGTATTAAACAAAATTTAACTAAACTTTCCACCAAATCTCCCTTACTGATACTATTATACACAACATGATTTCTCTGATTTGATGATGGCGCAATTTGGTAGCCAAAGTCAACTTTAGCGAAGTTCCAACTAAGCACACAATATAATATCGCGCCCTAGTCCTGACTTTCAAACAAGCAAGAAAAAAGTTTGAAACATTATAAACGAATAAAGTACTATGAAGAGACTGTGCTTTATTGAATAAGGAGATTTTTTCACGCCTTGAACATGATGATAATGACGATGATAAAAATTATAGACTGTCATAGGAATATAATCGACACTAACTGTTGGAGAAAAAGAAGAGTAAAGAAGAAGACGACAAGGAATAAGTGGGGTCGTTATAAGCTGGCACAGGCACATGCAGAACGCTATAATGCATGCTTGACAAAGAAGCATGTGGTAGTGGTAAACCGAACCGAACCATAGTTGCTCATGCCGGTGGTGATAGTGATGATGGCAATGATGAGTGAGTTACGTGAGTATTTTACATTTTACATCCAAACCGACTTCCAAGCTTTTTTAGACGAGAAGAATTTTAGACTAGCAAAAAAGGTTGAAAGAAAGAAGGAGTAAGCATAAAGAGAGAGACGACAAAAACGAACTAGAGAGAAAGAGAGGAATTCGCGAATTCAGTTAGTCCACACCATCTTATTAAAGGTCTACGAGAATAAGAAAACGTGTAGGTATTATTAACGCGACTTTCAGCTTTAGTCTTTACACTTGTTTGTCATTACACTCGAGAAACTTATCGTTATTTCCATATTGCGTTTAAATTTCAATATTATTTCTCTCCGAAACCTAGACCAAGTCACATTCGGCGCATGCAACAAAAGCACAAGCGGAAATGTCTGTCGAGGAAACATAGAAAGTTAAACTTTTAGGCATCGCATCACCTGTTTTATCTTCCTTTCCTTTGTACCTACTCCATCTCCATCTATCTTCGAAGCTTATCTTGGCTTAGTGCTAGTCGCTGTTATGTTGCTGCGTCAAAGAAACGATGTACAACAAATCACTTGCAATATCAAAATCCGAACGAATTTCTTTAAAACTGGATTTTTTAGTCGATAGATTTTTTTCTCCTTTGTAAAAATGGTTTGATTTAGCCATAAACCACTACATGCTTGAAGTTTACAACGTCATTCTGATAATTGTATTACACTATGAATGTTCAAGTTGATTTGAATAACGTATGTACTTTTTGTATTTGAGGTAAAAAGAAAAGAGTTGCTGTTGGTTTAGTATGTCGATTAGACAGAAATTTAATCTGAGGTCATATTTATTTATCCTGTCGTTGATCAATGCGTCATGAATGACAATAATATTACTTCCACATGCTTCATAAAATTCAATTTCAGTTTTTGTTATTTTCTTATAATAACATTCTCATTCCTTCTCTCAGATTACGCATAGCAAGGCTGTATCTATCTAAAATCCGATAGAATGTTAAACGCTTTTTATACTGGAAAGCATTTGGCAAGTGGAAGCATACCACGTATAACACCGCTTGAAACGACCATTGTGGTTATACATTACATGTGGTAGAGGTGCTATTCTAAGGATTCACGAAATCCCTTTCTGTTGGCTGCAACAAGAAACATGCTTGGTGTACTTTATGTCGTATATTATGCAAGCACTGGAAAATGGGAGAAATTTTATAAGCAAGTAACGCGCTCACACAAAGAGAAAGAACTTTCTTCTTAAACGCTTTGTAGATACTTTCTTTCACTTCTCCATTTTACTTCTCATGCTCGACCCTACATATTACTACTAATTGAGTTGAGTAGGTTTTATACGTTTGATAATAAAGTGATTTTATTCAATGAATGATATTGTCCATGTGCAACAAAATCTCAGTCCATGTAGCCCGTATCATCATCATATCACCAATGGGTTAATAGTATCCGACTAATGTGACTCGACTCAGACGGATAATTATTTAGCCAGTAATACTTGACACTGTAAATTCTTTGAAAACTCAAAAAATGATATTTTTGAAAGAAACTATAATTTGCCAAATTCTTCCAAAGTCTACCGCTAATCTTGTAGCTGCGTATGAAAATGCAAGGGATCATAGCTCGGTCAATTTCCCCCAATGCCCTCAATCAGCCTGCTTACTGACGAGTTTTATGACTGGTTATAATTGTATGTATATCATATACAGTATATGATTAGATCCGATGCACTGCCAAAGAGGTTAAGATTCTCCTTTAGTTTTACATGATCATCTGCTGCAATAATAGCACCAGGAATAAGAATTTAATGACAGTAAATATTTTATTGTCAATTCTAAATTAACTAGACAATTATTACCATATAATGCACATTTTGTATTCAATAAAAGTAGTATATGTAAATTACATTTGTTAAATATATAAAGAATGGACACGAAAGTAGGTAATTTATCATTGTATATCTACCATGGTATATCCAAAAATTTCGAATGAGAATAAATAAGTAAAAAAAGATGTGTAAGTATTTTTTGTGTTTATTCTCTTTTGTGAACCATCTCTTATTCACTTTTAAATTAACGAATTCAGCTGCTTTCGAGTAACCACATAATTTGTATCTATTTAGTTATAATCATATCATATTGTGTCTTTCTAAGGGCTGGCCGCCATATATAAACGTTTGTTTAGAAGGTTCTCCAAATTTCTTACAATTCTTGTGTGTAAAAATGTTGATTTATACAGAACAGAGGAAGAATGAAAATTTAAAAAAATTAACTGAGTACTTGCCCAGGCTAATAGAAAGAAATGAACTGTACATTAAATACAAACACCGAATTTGCAAAATTTAAATACAATTTTTGAATCATTAATATACATTTTACAACTAAATAAAAATTCTCGGCAATCACGACTTGTTAAATACTTTGTTATAGTTCGTGGTAGAGGAAAATATTGCTTACTACTATCGGACCTCATCAATTCGAATGTGCTTTAGAAAATACGATGGCCTTTTATATACCGTACTTTAATACTACTGAATCATTTTGAAGCATTCACACACAACTACACAACCTCTATAGCCTAGCATATGTAATCTGTAACTGACACTCTTCTTAAAAACAAAACATACAATGACAATCTACAATAGATTTATTACCTGTATTAACCTTAAGTTTCCTATAATGCATCTAAGATAACAATGCAAGATAATCAGTAGAAAACGTCAAAAAATTCTCTTGAACAGTCATATTAATGTATGATTGTAAATATTATTCCATGGGTGAGTTTATTCGTACAATTATAGATGTACTATGTCATACTTATCATTGAAAGCGTGATTTTTTGTAGTTTCAAGAAAAATCCTACACTGGATCCAATTTACGTAGTCACAATTAAAAACACTATTTCGTGATCAACTTGTTCCACTTCCGTTGTAAATTGTAAATAACCTCAATATTAGCGAGTTACAAATAGAAAGGAAAAAGAAATTGATGGTCCATATAATTGTCAAAACTCAAACCTAATATGACATTTACAAACAGGACAACGGGTAATAGTACATTTATATCACGTAATATCCAACATTTTGTCTGCTGTGTAACTTACTGTTAAATAATATTTCTACCGGCAAAACCGAGGCAAGGTTATCTCTTACTGACCGAGTGCATCAATAAACGAACTGTTTTACATAATTTTTACTAAGCCTGAGATTTTAAATTCGACCTTCGACGTACTTTCTTTGTAGGATAATTTCCAATACAACAACAGTGCAAATTACCTTATAGTCGAAAGCAGGTAAGGTATGAACAGCAAGGCTCAGGTGTATACTAAATATCATTTGGAAATCAGAAGTTTCGAAACTATCACTGAAACACAATGCAAATTAAATGCAAATTAATAACCAAGTTTGATTATCACGAAAACGTTGCGCAGTGTGTAAATATTTAGTTTCAGGGCGGACCCATCATGGATTGATACACCTGGCCCACTAAAACAGAATTTTTTGAAATATTATCAACTGCTCGCATGTTATCGGTCATAGGGATTACATAACATGCACAGGGTCAGCACAGTTTTTGGTGGACAAAAAAAATACAAATATTTTGTCAACCAATACCGAACCACACCCATGCACCGAGTATTATAAAGAGAAGCTCACTACTACCTACAACAATAATTGAACCTTTCCCAACGTGTTCGACCACATAAAATTACGTAGTAGCCACAATTGAGAATTTGTTGGTAATAGTACCTAATGTACGTTAAAGAATTGGGTAATTAAAAAATTAAACCAGACAATATTTATATCTGTATAACATCAATTTCAGTATTCTTGTAGGGCACGTCATCAGTGGAAATGGTGAAGAAGCGCCGATAAATGAGAACGACGAATGGCGATTAACAACTGCTGATGCATGTTGTAGTAACGAAATTACCTTTAACAATTACTAATCGTTTGTTTCCTTACTTTTGATAATTTTAAAAACAGCAGTAGCCAAATTATAAAATAATTCTTGTATCATCGAAGCTTAATAATGGCAGATGTTTAGCATTATTTTATTATAGTTAATATTATAAGGAGCCTCTCTTGTCTGCGCTATCTACATTCTGGAGCCTCTTGTTTGCAAAACCTAAAGCAAAGCAAAATACCGTTTTATTATTTATATTAAATCATGTTAACGTATTGTGGCTTGAAAAAGTGACTTACCTTTGCTCTATCGGATGTTTGATCTTGAATACCTGAAGTGGCAGAATCGACACATTCTCGAGAAACAACGCATAAAAATTCTGAGTGATCCCCGTTTCCGTAATTATACTGGGATCCAATATTGACAAGTTGCTCAAATTTCCAACCATCTGACATAGTGGATACCATTTGGGTTAGTTCATCTTCGTGACATTGAAGTACACGGTAGACATGCTTTCGATTGTCGTTTGGAGCACGACTATCTCTACGATGAATGCGCTCTTTCACCATTTTTATCAAATCGGTGACGTTGTAAAATTCCGCTTCCTCAAGAACACCTTTACAAAGTCCATTATACATTAATTATTTTACTAGCTTTGGGTAAAAGTTTAGCTGCGTTAGGTTTAGTTTCTTTTGTTTGAGTTACCTTCTTCCGCCAAGTCCTTGTTAATGACAAGTTTTCCATGTCGAAGATAATTGAGCACTGGACCGAAATATGTGGGATCCCTATCAATTAGATAAGCCCCTGTTGCGTCCTAAAACAATATTTCAAATTTTAAATGTCATATTGATACGGAACACAGATCGGCGTAACTCAGAAAAGAATCCAATAAATTTATTAGTAGTAAAATCAATTTACTTTATTAGAAATGAGATCTGTATCGTCCTGAATTAGGCGACAGAGGAAGGATTTTGGGTCGCGCGAGAGTGTTGTTTTGGTAGTTAAAAACGTTGATCCTCCCACGTTCCTAAAAACAATGAATTAATCAATTTTAGTCTCAAACCGGACAAGAGAATCCGTGTTAAAGATGGAAGCTGCATTAAAATTAAAATAACATTAAGTATATTAATATTTTATTAAACTTACAGTCGAACCCATTGTCCGTTGGGAACCGCTGCTGCAGTTGCAGAATTGTTGGGATCACTAATGAAAGCGTTGGCAAGTGTTACTTCTGCAGCAGTCGAAGCCGCAGAGCCATTGGTCAATGGAGTGTGAAGTACCCCGGATACTTGGTTATTTTGAGAAATGCTGCTAGTTGAACTTATGCTACTACTGTCAGGAGTTGAAGGGCTCCCCAGGCTCATGCTGGTTTGAACTTTATTATTTCCACCACAGCAGCAGTTATTTAAGTTTGCTGCAGGCACTGCTGGCTCTACGGACACCTGAGCTGTTGTAGTTGTTGGACTCAACAAACTATTTCCCTCACTCATTTTGAAGAAAATGCTTTCAATTCTGGTGACTATAAACCTGTTACAGGTCTGGTTTTGGGTACAAACCGAATATTCAAACAAAATAACAATGATGGCAATTTAACTTCTAATTGTTACGTCAATCAGCCCTTTCTCTGCTGCTGTTCTTTGAAATCCAAAAGCACAATTGCGAATCGCAATTTGCGATGCGTTTCCGATCTGGAAATGAAAATCCTTGTACACGCCTGGAATAAGTACAAATCAAATGATTCAAAATCAAATTGTAAATTTTAATTTGTAATTAACCAGACCAAGGAAGTCGAATTCTTGAAATGTTACATTTACTTACCTGAGATTGAGAAGGCAGCAATTGTGAAATCAGAGCAACCGTCGAGTCCAAACTCCAAGTGCACACTCGGAAAACTATTTAATCAACAAGATGGACTGGACTAATGACACGGGAAGAGAGAGAAACGAGAAGCTGAAACGTTTGGGAAAATGGGAAGGATGAGATGTCTAACAAGCGCTGCGTGCAGCATTAAATGACAATAGCACGAACACGGCTTGCATCTGGAAAGGTAAGATTAAAAGTATCACATTGATAATTACTCCATTACTAATTGATGTGTTCTTAAAAGATGTATTCCTGCCAAGACACAAGAAAGAAAAAGATATGAGCAATAATAGTGACTAAGACTAAACCACTGACATCAACTCTAACTCTAAGCATATGAAGGCAGTGGTGAAGTAAAATATTTATTAATGGAAACTGATAGTGGCATTGTGGCATAATATAATGGTTGGTTTGCCAGTTTCTGTTGTCCACATGTGTAGCGGTTCAGCAGTTGTCACCAAATAAGGCATGATCATTAGGTTAGGTTAATGACAAAATAATGAAATGAGTAATTTAAAATTATCACCAACTGATGATCTATTCATAACCGAGGTCTAACTTAATTAGCTTTTCCATTTAACATTTAATAAACTATAAGAATACGAACAGCGTAGCTCAACCTCCTACCATTCAACAAACAAAAAATTTCTTTCCAGACATACATAAAGTTAAATATACATACTTAATATCCTCTAAAAGTCTCGTTTTAGCAGTTTTCCACATCCACGAACGTTATTGTATGATTAGTTAAATGGAGTTACTAATTTGACTTACATTGCTGAATAGAGAGGAGTTGAGAAGAAATGAAGCTGGCCCCGTATTAATTAAGTTTTTCTAATGACTTGTTTAGCAGTAGTAAGGTTATTGAGTTTTCTCACAAAACACTAAAAGGTCATGTCGCAGCAAACCACTTTTCTTTTTCCTTTTACCTTACTTTTAAACATTGTTAAAAATTATACAATTACAGGATTATGTAGCTCACGGCGTAACTGATCAGCAAATTAACTAGAGTGCGTCGAAAACTGGTAAAATATAACAAACTGAATAATAACCAGAGATAAATTCTAAAAATGACTTATCAGCCGTGCCACTACATGTCGTTAGGAGTTTGGTTAGCCAGTTAGCTCTAATAGATAGTAGTGGTTCAATAAAAATCAACTTGTTTTTATTATTACTTTCTCTTGTGTTTGTATTTATTTGGCACTACCATCTATATTCGTCTTGATTGTACATACGGTTTCTGTAAGACGCAAAACTCTAAAAAATATTCATCCTCAGTCTCAGATCTCGAAACTTGGCACACATGTTTCTCGAGTGGACCTGTCTAGAACCTTCCAAAACCGTTACGAAATGTTTAACGGTTTTTGAAAAATTCAGTTTTTCGGTTTCCTACATATACATAACGCAACTGCGTACTACCATTGAGAAAAGATTGACTCTACATGCTACTACTACCTCTTCAACGATGAAGTGAAATGAAAATATGCGCGTAGTTTAAGCGCTCGGTGTCATGCTCGTTGCAGATTACTTGCGGATGCTTTATGCTCGTTCAGTCGAACGAGAGCATAACGAAAGCAGTAGTGAATACTGTTTAAAGAAGATAATTCGATAAGATGGATTCATTGATTTGAAAGACAATCATTATACATTATCATCTTCAAGCATTATCATAAAATGTCGTCACAAATTGTGACTCACAATCCTTATAACGGTTCACTCTTACAGGTTCACAAACTAATTAATAACTATACGCATATTTTTTCACAATTCCGTTTAACCTGACCTGAATCCGGCCGGACTAGAACAGAGTGAAAGAGCAGGCAAAGGAAATGGTAAGAAAAATATTTAAAATAACTAATTATGAATCTACTTCAATTCATTATCATCCAGTTTCGTCGTGATTCTTGACACTTTGTGCTTCAAAGATATTGAGCATTGATCATGGACTAATTAATAATTATAGGTATATTTGTTCCAGATTTCCGCTGAACCTGACTTGACGCCGGACTAGGACACAGTGGAAGAGCAGCGAAACGAAATGGTAAGAAAAACATTTAAAATAACTAAATTATGAATCTACTCAATTCATTATCATCCAGTTTTGTCGTGATTCTTGACACTTGACACCCTTCTTGACACATTCTTGACACCCTCTGCGTACACCATCATGATTAATAGAGTTTAACCTCAAAGTGCTCCTGTCAACTTTTCCTTGATGCAAGGGGTAAACTCGAGGAAAAAGCACCTCAGTATCACCTCTTTCATAATGGCACTATGTTAATTCTTTATGTTGATTATCGCTATTATGTTGCTATTTATTATTAACTATTATGTTGGAAGTGACACTCAGACATCTTCTTGATTCTTTATTTTGCTCTGTATGTACACTTTATGGCCTGATGATAAGTAAATACACGTTCATGATACGGTGATACAGTACTGTACTGCACAAACTACATGCACACAATCAAGTACAGCACCACCCGCATCATTGCCTCATTGGTCGCTCGCACCGTTGTTGATGTCGCGTTGCCGTTGCGCTGCTGCTGCTACGATCTTCTTGTTTTCCAATATAAACCGTTGCGTTGTTGGTAATCATAATCGTATCGTACTTTTTACTACTACTAAACTTATAAAAACTAAAGTCCTATAGATAGATTTTGCGAGAAGAGATGCTCATGCTCGAATGCGAAGTGCCAGTCAGCAGCGTGTTTAACCGTTTATTGCGTGTTATAAACGACCCCTTTACATTTTTGCTCCATGTAAAAGAAAGTAAAGGGAGACGGTTTGGAGCCCTGACTCAGGAGGTTTCCAATTTAAAAAAAATATGACCTATTCTACCTCTCTCAAACTTACCTAATATGTGCTTTTGTTATAAATGTGGATGCACAAAAATAAATTTCAACTATTACATTTGCATTTACTTCAAGGCTATAGTTTTATTAATTTGCATTTATAAAAGTACTAGCTGAAAGCACCCGTTCTAGGGTTTGTGAAGACACAATTTTAGTAAATCCATACAAAAAAATCAAAGTTTTGTTTTATGTCTGTGATAAATCATTATTCTGGTTGGTGCAATAACGCCTTATGTCAATTTCCAGCTCTGTAGCATGAGGGGTTTCCTTAATAAAAGAAACAAAACCCCTGCGTGTGGTAAAAATAACAAAACCTGATAACTCATTTCCGGCGAGTCCCATTTGGCTGTTATTTGCACAAACGGTGTATATTAACCCTTTACATATTTTTGTTAACTTTTATGCTTACTGTCCCTCCCTGACAGAAGTTATTACAGAAAAAACACAAAAAGCGGTTCTGAATGGACATTCCAATTAGGTCGCAAGGGTGTATTGTGTAAACTACGAAACGGCTCAATAGAATTTTTTGAAACTTGGTGTGGTCGTACAGGTTGGTCCAACATCAATTTATTGCCGAATTTCAACTTTGAAGAACTTCGGGTTTCTTTAATAAAACAGGCGGGTCAAACACCGTTACAGTATTGTACTTTGAACTTGAAAGAACAATTTAAATAGTCTACATTTGAACTAGCTTTTGAAATCAAAATTATTTATATAAAACGGTTAAAGTAAGATAGTAAAGGTGAAGGTAAAGTTTGAAGGCCCCAACTCTGGCCCTTGAATTGTTAAAAGCATTTTGCATTACATTGTAATTTTAAATTTGTAATTGAATGTTCAATTACTTTAGGTACATACGTATATAGTATTTATTAGATTGTTGATTGTATGTAAGCATATTAATTTTCTTTTCAGGCATCAGGTGGGATGAAGCCATCCTCGTGATGGAGAATTCAATAGAACATCTATTTCATTTCAGGAAAATGGCAAAGATGGAGAAATTGTCCTATTATTTCAAGCTCCAAACTTGACTTCGGTACATATATTCATATATTCCGCACTAGTCCAGAATTTCAAACTTATTTGAAGAGCTAAAAACAACTCTGCCCCCTTGCGTATTTCTTAGAAGATTTGGCACAAGGCGAAAACGTTTACCGCAGAAACATGAGGAAAGTTGTAAGTACGAACAGCGAATTGTAAAAGTAGGTGGCTCGACTTCTGTCCAAAGCATTCACGTAGTGTATTTGATATTTAATACAGGTTAATGGGAAATCGACAGGGGAATTATCAAAATTTCAGAATTATAATATTCGAAATAGTTCGAAAGTTATGAGCCATAGGGAATAATATTTCAAATCTCACTGTGCAATATGTATGAATCTCTTAGATCAATATAATTACACGCAGAAATTATATTAACTTAGTACAGGCTTGCAAAAAAACTAAAACCACGAGAGAAAACGTCCCTAGAATTGGAGACAAGCTCATCAGCGGCTTAAAACGCAAAAATTAATTGTTTAAGGGTCTCTTGAAAGAACGGCACGTGTTTTTTGAACAAAATGTTATTGACAAGATGATTATCTAATTGCCTTCACGATTGCTCTAAATATGCTTGAAAATTAAGCGCTGGAAATTAAATCTTACTCGTCAAATAGCGGTCATTCAAATCAGGCCCTCGGTTCGACTTCCAACTCCAAGTGCTTTCATTTTCAACGGATACAAACAATTAGTATTTTAATCTGCCAGTTCGTCTCCAATTCTGAGAACTTGCCCCCTCCTTGTTTTTATATGCAATTTTTCCGAAAAAATGTATATCTTTTGCCAAACAATAGTTTTGTTTTAATGCATATTCATGTTCGTTCGTTTATTCTCTGCACAATGAAAAACTTCTCGTGGGAACCTAAAATTGAAACAATGGGTGGCTTAAGTCTAGATTACCAACCAACATAATTTTAGTTGCCCCTTTTCTTCCGTGGTTACTCCTACTATCACTGCTGACTTTAAAGCTAAGGGTCTTGTAGGTCTTTCGCCTTCGTTTAATAAGAAGCATAATAATGTTTTATTGAAGGAAGACGCGATAGACGTTACATTTACATCCTAAACTAAAAGCATGCATAAATTCACGAAATTCAGGCATTTCATTTTCCTTACGTAATGTATGTACGAAATATATTATAATTGTGTGTACAAATACGTTATATTTTGAGAAAAGCTAGAAAAATAATAACAAGTAGTTGGTGTGCGCGGGATGGACTAAAACATTAATCCAATAGTCTTCAAAGAGTTTTTTTTTCAGTTTGACTCAAACAAGTTACGCAACACAGGAAGCCGGCTTATCTCTATCGTCCAGCCCTAACTGACTTATTAGGGAGCCTTTCTTCTGCCCCACTCTATGTAAATACAAATTTCTTTTCCTTCCATTTGAAGATATCTGAAGTGAATACTAAACTAACGAAAAATTTGCCGGCATGCCTTTTACTTGAATACCGCCTGCCTAAGCATTTCTACTAACTCAAAGTGGAGAGTACTGTCTGAACTGAAGTGAGATGATTTGCTAACATTTGTATTCGAAAAGGAGACGATACTTTTAAATCTGTTATTCAATTTTTAGTCAGAAAGAAGCATCCTTCTTTACTCTGGTGGGTTTGCTGGCCTAACCTAAAACGACGATAATGGAAGAACACGTAGAATATTTGTTAATTCGTTTCATAAAATACATTTTCTCTTATTATTACCACAATTTTTCAACATCCAACCAACCTCGCATTCCAACATCGACATTTACAATTCTTGATACTCAAAATATCTCCATCTCCTCGTCTTAAGCAGGCTTCAAACTACATGCATCAGGGTACACATAAACTTATTTAGGCAGGAGAGAATAAAGGAGAGGAAATTCTTAAGTATATTTAATGGCATATTGTGGCAGGCCATTCATAGCTAATGATTTTCAAGATGACGACGACATACAAAAAGGAAGAATTCTCATTCCGATTGTAGTTAGGGACCACGAGTACCACGACCAAGTGGAGCACAATATCACAAATGTTAGTTTTGATGCTGGCGATGATGATGAATGATGGGGTCATTTCATCATTGTATACTTTTGATAATTGGATGGGACGAAGGAGGCTCACTGCAGACTTATTCATTCAAAAATGTCAAATGGCACATAAAATAAGATAAACAGTGCTTTGAAATCCAGAGATCGCTGTAACGCATTGATATAATCGGATCCCCTCCCTTCTACGCTAAACAAATGAAGCCTTTCTTTAATACATATTTTCTAAATGTAAACTGTGAGTGTGACTTGCCCAAGAAGGATTATGACGATGAAAGGAAATAAAGGAATTAAAATAATTGCACTGACTTCTGACGCATTTAATGCTATGCTTTGTGTGTATGCATCATATCTGTCATTAATATACAAATAGTAAGTAGAAGTGGAAGAACAAGATATATTTAGTAGGGGTATTGCATGTCCTTATTGACCTTTAGTACCCAACGACGTGGGAAACGAGAGGGAGTTTGACACAATTGTAATTTTTAATCTTCAACTTATCAATAATGCATTCGATAAAACTGTTTGACGCATTGTTAGTTTTGAATATGGATAATTCAATAAATCCGTAATATCAATGGCAGATAAAATTGTATTCTTTATTTTTAATATTTTCACATAGTATATATTAAATTATTTGTGTAAGCTTAAATGCGTACGTGCAAACCTAAAGTCGGCATTTACGATGGACTTTTATCCATAGTTAACTCGAATTCATGGCATGACAGATAGTAAAGAGTTTTTTGCTCAGAATTAAATTATGTAATATTTTTGTTGTGTAATTGATCATAAAATTCTCATTATTTATGCAAGGAAATGTCATTATTAATACATGCAAAATCTTGCGTTGATTTGAACTAATAATGACTTTGTAGCTTTACCTGTTGATTGAGTACCATACAGTGGATTTACGTTTTGTGAAAATCGAATTTCCTTATTAAAATGTAAAATCGATTAAAGTCGTTGATTAACGGTCAGAGATCAAAATATCTGTAACGGTGTGAGGCCATCGTTGGAGTAATTAACCCTTACTGACAGAAAATACAAATTGTTATGAAGATTAGTTTGTAGTTTGTACTAATGTGTGCCCAGTAAGTTACTGAATGTTGAACGTTTATAACACTGTTTGCAGGAAACAGTTTTGCTTGCATGTTTTCACAGCTAATCTGCTAAAATTGTTCTGTCCAAATCCTCCTTTTAATGTTTAGTCACCATAACCGTTTCCTAAAGGCCATATTAATGACTCACGAGATTGTTAGTTGTTGCGCGAATATTTTATTATAATGCAATATGCAATACATAGGGGTGCTAATGCATGAAATACACTGCACAGTTAATGGAGTGAACAATATTACTTTCTCATTTCGTAATAGTATGCAAATTGAACAAATAGGATGCATTTCTGGCTTCACAAAAAAAGCTGTTGACAGAGTTTACCAATGATGAATGGTTATTGATGTTGATGACGCCGACAGGAAATAAAGCATAAGTTGTGGAAGGGCGGATGCGACCGATATTACGATACATATTGCAGTAATGCTCAATTTCAATGCTTGAATTCTTATTAAGCAATCAACTTTCTTCGAAGACAAAATTCTTCGTATGACTCTTGCGCCAACGTCCGGCTACTTTACAAATTGTGGTTAGGGTTAGTTTACTTTATTAAGATCGTCGTGTTCAGCTTAAAAACCCAGATAATTTACACTATGTTCTGTCCCTATATCTGCTCTTTCTTTTGGGTTGGGGTTATATGCAATGATTGTAAGAAACATTACATTACATTATGCATTGAAGACCAACATAAATTTTTATTCATTAATAAACCAATCAGATCAGTTGAAAAGAAAGCGGAGTCCCATTCCACAATGTCCTTTCATCCATCATTGATACAAATCCGTAACGTATCACTCCAAGTTAGCTCCACAACTCGTTCATCAACTGTTGGCACAAATATTGTTTCGTTGAATAAACGCCGACAAAATCAGCTTTCACAATGATCTCAGAGAAGTTATAACATCACTCTGTTAAATCATTGGTAAAGCCGGAGTTGTCGGCTGTTCAATACAGTTCACAAATGCGGAACGGTATTGGAAAACAATCCACGTCGCAAGCACCTCTGTGTGAGATTACGAAAATCCAGATTCCAATCAATTCTTGCTGACGTCTTTTGCATGTACTCGTTCACGCATATTTTTCTTTCTCCTCTCTGAAGCATCGTTGTGCGTGTGTGCTCTTGAACCAGGGCGAGGAAGGCGAAGAGGCTGATGCACTTCTCTGTGTCCGGTTGTAGTTAGCTGCCGATAGAAATACACGTGTTATGATGATGCATTCTTCTGGAACAAAAAATTATGGTTCGTTACTTAAATGTCTAGGTGGAACACAGCAAAAATACAGCGTCTAACCTGTAGCAGAAAGAAATAGTAAAACGGAAAACTTGTTCAAACTCCTCAGCCAGCCGAACCTCACCTCATTCCTCTTTTCTCTTCCCTGTGCTCGCTCATCATCAACTGCGAGAGTTCCATGAACCACGACATGACTGCAATGCTAACTCCTCAACTGGTAGATTATATAAAGTTATACGAACTAAACTGGGATGGTGACAGTAAAAAAGAATTCAGCCGTGAGGCAACAAGTTTAACGTGACTGCAGTCGTCGGAACGAATACCTTCTCTCTATCCAGCGTCATCCTCCTCACCACCAGAACAGTCTCATGGAAATCTGTACAAAGCATCCACATAAAGCATCGATGTTAATACAAACCCTTTTGCAGCAGCAGCACTAGTTGCTCAAGTCAGTTTTACACAGATATTCATTATCATGTGGAAAAGAACTGTTGCATTTGCATTTACTCGCTATTACAGCAAAGCATGCCATGCAAAGCCCGCAGCAGCGGAAGAAAAAGTACACTGTTGAAAATGTAAAATCGCAGAGCTGTTTTTTCTTCTTGTGAAGCCTCAGTGTACATTCGTACGATAAAAATGCAATAATGCAATATGATACAACTGCAATATGAAGAAAGGCTTTAGTTACATGTAATGTGGTGTGTCTACTATTCTAAATATTAATTTCTACGACCAAGCCTTTTGAGCAAGAGGAAAAGAAAGAAAAGAATGTCTTAGCTTATTGCTGCTCCTTACACCAACCAACCTCGTCTCGATCGAAAGGAAGAGAAGGAAGGAGCAGTGAGAGGAGACGAGGAGAGCGAGAACGAGGAGAGAAGTAAGAAAGCAGCAGAATTAGGTTCGACAAACCAAACCACCTCACCCACCCGACTACACTTAACATAAAAAATGCGCATACCAAGAGAACCAACCACTATCACCATCACTATCATCGTCAGCAACCACCACAAGCTTCACCACCAGCGAACGATTACTGCTTACTACTACTACTTAACTAATACCATTCGTTCGACTCGTTCATTTCTACAACTTTACTACTCATTTACTACTGCCTACATAACTCGCGTTACTGCTTAGGTCAACCAAACTATTACCACGTTGTGCTTGCTTTATCTTTTCGAAATGACAGAAACCATTCTATTTCTTCTGCCATCATCATCATTGACAGCAACATCAGCACTACCACCACCCATTGACATAGTTGCACATTCCGAATAATACTGAAAACTGTGCAGACAACGCAGACGTACACAGCGAATAGAAAGATTGTACTTATCTTCACAATTCACATCATCTTTACAGCAAAAAAAATACCTGTGGTGCAACAATGTATTGTAATTGTAATACACTGAAATGAGTTGGAGGACGGCCTACTTACTGTGTGGATGTAAAATATAAACATTTTATGCATTCCTTCAGGTAAGATAGTCGTTGTTGGCACATATAAAATTTATTCAACGTCCCTTCCTCCGCTTACTTAATTCACCTGTTCTATTCAATGGGTACTGTGGATCTTGCATTCCAACGAACCTGGGGGTTGAAATCCAATAGTAAGGGTCATAATCATATCATTTTCAACGTCGACAGTCGGCACTTTGAGGGGCTATGCAAGCAACAAATTTCTGAGGTCACGATTACATGGAGTATAAAAAAATGTTGAAGGAGGAACCTTTACATCTACCTATATTTTCTCAAGCGCACACCGTCTTGCTTTTCTCCTCGCGTCATCATGACTCCTCTCGCGTAATAAGTAATCATGCATCTACGCTCAGCCAGGAAAGTATCGCATAGCGGCAGTTTAAAAAGACGTGTATGTTGCATTACTAATATTTATATTACCTACTATATTGCAAACGAATTATCCCTACAACTTACAACCTTCATTGGTCAAAATCTTGAGTATTGCCATTATCAAGAATAATATAAGCATATTTCATTACTTTTTGCACAATGTACTCTTTTTTTGCCAGCAACTTCCTCTTGTGTTTTGTGCTCACAGGAAAGGAGTGCAGCGCCAGTGTCAAAGAATTCTCTTTTCTCACTCTGCAACGAATACGTAAGATAATGATAAAGATAGAATTTACTTCAGAGATCAAACATGTTAATATAAATGATGACGATGACTACAGCGACTTGTTCAACTTGTTACTGCTCCAACTACAATGCTCTTTTGACTCTGAGACTTTTTCATACTTGCCCTCCAACTACGCAAAAACACTTTTCCATGTATTATAATATCCCACTTCTTACCGTGTACTCTTTGTATGTCAGCGCACAAACAACAAAGTATCAAGAACCAGAGAATCAATTCAACCAAAAGAAACTTGCGCAGCACAAATGACAACTTTTATATCGTTCCTATATGGAAAGCGAAAAATTTACTAAAAATCACGAACACAAAGTATGAATCAAGTGGTGTTGGTGGCTAGCAATGGGGGACCATAGTGAAGGGTAATATTGGCAAATAGTTAAATAGCAGCTGTAAATGTTGTAGGCAGCAAACATTTTATTCAATAATAATGTAAACTCAAACTGGCTTTTTGTCTCCTTATATTTACATGCCTTTAGGTGGCTACCTATCTACTCAAGGACATTTTATGACATTGCTTAAGACGACCGTCGTTCTTATCATCATCGTGATCAGAATTTGTACCCATTTCATAATTTTTAAATTGAAAACGCATTTTTCTTCGTTTCTAATTGGACTACCAGGAAGTTTGGGCCTTATTCTTTCCTTCCTTTTTTAAAAATGCAAGTGAAACAAAATGTGGAAAAAACGGTCAAAGTTACACAATGTATGAATGCTGTAACAGAAAAGAGACTGTCACTGAACTTTCTGTCATCATCATCACCGTGATCATCTATTATTCCATCTTATACTTGGTTGTATATAGTATTTACTACCATTGCTCCCACTACTTTCTGCACACATCACACACACACAAAGTACCATGTTCTCTGAATTGCAAAGATACCTACGTCTTTTCAAAAGGACGAGCAATCAGACGCGACTGTCTGCTTTTCTCTCTGCATGAAGCTTAATAACTATCTGTGTGGTCTAATTCTAATATACAATAAATATTATAAAAGTAAATGGCTCTCTCAAAGATGTGCCCGTCTTGCCTTGTACAATAGCAGCACAGACGTACGTAGTGGAAAAATGAAAGGCAAACACCTTCCTACAGCCCTATTGTTTCTTCTTTTATTTCGAGTAAGTCTTTGAAAGCAAATTCTGACTTATTGTATCCTCGGGTTAATGCAAATAGAGTTTAGCTCATCCTACAGCATTTATTACCACGATAAAAAATCTGACACCAAACGAAACTTACAAAAACGAACACTTATAGCAAATAAATTTCTAAACAAGTTATTCATGGACTTAGAGTAAAGCAGGAAAAGCAGGACCGAAAGTAAGCAAGGGCGCAATTCTGTCGGGAAAAGCGTAGCTGTACACGTACAATAGAATGAGCAACAGGTTGTTGCTACCTTATGCTACGCTACGTCCAACAGAATTTGCAGGCTACAGGCAAGAATTTGGAGAAAATCGTGATTGATCTGTGCTTGATAAACTACTGAGGCACAGAAAACTAAGAATGTTAGCAAAACGTGCTAATTTACTTGGTGTATTTTAATTTTACCTTCATGCTATTACTGACAAGCAACAAAGAACGTATTGAGAAGAAGGCCGCGGTACGACTGTTCCAGGGAATATCTACAATTGACTTTTCGGACAATACATGAACGTTAAAAAGTGTTTCGGTGATAAATATAAGAAATGTTTCAGGAGGCTCTTAAAAACAAAAAAATAAAACCAAAAACAACGAAGACGTATTCAGAGGCACCGTTGTTAAGTATTTCGTTTAAAAGAACTCCCAAGAATTACAACTGCAAAAAACTCTGATTCTTCGTTTCAGGCAAAATGAATTTGTTCACAGTAATCGTTTCTAATGTGGGTTTATTTACACTTAGGTTTATGATTAAAAAGTCAAAAGCTGGGGTGAGTGCAGTTGTCGATTTTTTAATGTTCACAGCAGAGCTATTACGCCTCTGGCACAATTGGAATAACTACGTATGCCAGCGCAGCACCGTAACTAGACTTATCTGTCCTGGAACAAGTTCTCTCTTCTCAATGACTCAACTTTCATGTGATCAATTTTCACTACATCACCAAAGAATCCGTCACTCACTATGCATTTGCATAATACTACTCAAAAACTTGAATGTGTGACTGTTTATTGTCTTCGAATGGAGCAAAAATAAGTATTTCATCAGTCAAGAAACTGCGCCTCTCCTCACTTAAGTCTCCTGAATGAGGAATTATGAGGTACACGCACACGGTATGCATGTTACTCTGGAATGGGCTGATGCACCACCGCATACAAGAGACGTGGACACAAAAATGTATTCGATTCGATTTGGAACAGTACACGCCGTGTTGTTTCTTACGATTACAGTGACACGTAAATACTAAACTAAACTACAAGAGACCCAGAGACTTCTTTCTTCAACCTCTTTCATTCTCACTCGTTTCTAGTTGCCTCATCATCGCTCAGTCGATGTTTGCGCTGTTGCCTAGTTTGAGTTCTGTGAGCAGATCACACTTATGATATCAAAGAAAAGACATGGAACTACGAGAGGCAGAGAAATATTTCCTTATCTTTGCCGTTCATGCAATTAAGTGTAAAAGCGAAAAGTTATGTACGTTGATATGTACCTTAAAGTAATACAATGCAAAGTATTTTGCATCTGCGGTTTGGAAAAATAAAAGTGTAAGTGGAGCTTTCGACTTGTAACACAAAATTCAAACTGAAAAGACAATATAAGTGGCGCCTACCAACTAATTAGCTATGTTTGCGCTTCCTCGCCTAAACCATTCATCTGTGCTACTATATATAACTTATACTTTAAAGATATTGGAAATCCCTAACTCGACTTTCCTCCTGTTTCAATTCAATTTATTTAATATATGTATTTGTGGAAAACGATAACTAAACAAGAATAACGACCTGTGGAGCCCGAATATGGTGCTAATAGCAGAGTGCTGGCTGAGTGAGAAAGTAATATGCAAAATATATTTTGTCAGAAGCCGTGTCACCAATTAAGTTGTCCAACGTGAATCACTTCGGAAATGTATTCTGTACTTTCGACTCCGGTCCCAGAGAAGTCCACTGCTGGTGAGATGAGATGAAAACAGAGAAATGTGGAGTCGAGGATGATGCCACACACTGTCAGAAAGAACACGAAGTCAAATCATGACTGGCTGGATCTGAAGCATGGCTACCACTGAAGTATTATGAATGAACATTTGTAATAAATATGGCAATGACTTTATACACCTTTGTATCCAAAAACTTCTTCATTGGTATTAATATACCTAGTGTATGAGCCACTGCCACCACTTGTAGTTTTCTAGTAATAATAAATATAGTCCCGTTCTTCAATTGCATACTGCATATGCAAAAAAAAGTTTTCTCAGTTCGTTAATGATTATGATATTCTTTTGGTTCGTTTGAACAGTGGCTGGCTGGTGAGGTGTGCTGTGTGGTGGCCGGACAGATCGACACACACGGATATACTGAACTGCTCCCACTTTTTATTTCCACTATACATAGTCTGGCGATGCTCTGCGATGCGGCTAGACAACCCTTGGAAGGAAGTTGAAGCAGTCGAGTAGAGAAGTCGAACTACAACAGGAGCAGAGCAAACTGACCGAGCTGAGGAGAGACGAGACGAGCTACTTACTCCACTACACTTGACTAACAACTGAAAGAAGAATAAGACAGGGGCTCAGAGGAGCAGCAAAATTTACCTACATCGCCAGATTATAGACTAATATTTAATGAACACACACATGTATACATTTGTATAAAATATTCGTTAGATTTTTTTCTGTCTGCCTAGTTCTTTTCTCCTCTCTTCTTGTTTCAATGGAATGCTGATCAATTTCTCCCTCTTGTTCACTCATACAACAAGGACTGACTTTTTCTGACAATGAGTGAATGACTGGTTGGATGTTGGTACAAGAGTTTAAGTCTTCTCTCTCTCTCACACTCACATCCAAACTTCAACTTTTAGTTACCACTTACCACATTAAGATGATACACACATAGAAAGTTGTGGCACCACTTCTATGCTTAACTTACATTTGTGGTATGCAGGAATATTTTTTCTATCGACAACTCATACAAAAGGAGTTGAGTGGTATCTGGTATCACCGCTACATAACACATTCTGAAATTCTGTTTGAATGCAAGTACTGTTGCGTTGATATTGGCGTTGATGAAGAAGAGAGGAATCGGTGATGATGCCGATGTAAGGATGATGATAAAAAGAGGCAACCAAGCGACTACTTTCTGCATACTTTTTTATATACCTACTTACCAACTAATGCAATTGCCCCTTCTTCTTATTCTTCTTCTTCATGCATGGTTTAATGCATGTACGCAAGTACGTGCTTCGCAACTTGTGGCGCACACAGCAAAAATGGTTACTACATTCGAATTGTAGTTGTAGGCATAATGTAATATAACCTCTTACGACGGCTGTAAGGTCTGAGTGACGATGATGATGATGTTTGGTTTAGTAAGTTGCTATCTCCTAGCATATAAATGAAAAAGAAGACAGTCGGCATCAACCTCACTTCTGCAATCTTCGCTGCAATTGACTCTCACAGACTTTCCTGCTAATAATCAACATTACGCAGCAGCACAGAGTTATTGTGCAGAAGAAGTTAAGCTCAGTTTGATTTCATCATCATCTTATATCCATACAGTTCAGCCTCTCCTTGTTTCATAAAAATGTACATCCCACATAATAATAAATGCAGTGTAGGTATTTTAGTAGGAATAGATAGTCGAAATTGGTGTGGGAATGCGAAAGTATTGCCATTATAATAATGCTTCTACTATACATTTCATACTCGGCTCCTGTTCCTCGCTGAAAGAATGTTATGTATGGGTGAACTTTTTATTACAGATTGTGCACATTAACAGTAGTTTCGAAGCTAGCCAAAAATTTTATTCATATTTGTGCATATCCGTTTACAAATAGTAGTTCACACAAACCACATTTAACCTCATTTATTACCTTTTACTACTTCAACCCCAAATGGCACTTTTAAAATGTCTACGGATGTTCACACTTGTTTCACTTCTCCGTTCACCAAATGTATGAAAATCCTCCTTCTTTGCTTGGCTCTGTTTTGCTAATAACTAAATCACTTAAATACAATATGAGTCAACGTGTTCTTTCTCGTCACTTCGTTTCTACTCTTTTTTTACATCAACAGTGCATGACAACGTAGTACTCGCCGTGCAACCAAAATTCTTGGTGAAGACAATGAATAGTTGATAGTGGCATAGTGAATACTACCAGCAGACAAGGGATGAAGGCATTGCTCTTTCTTTCAGTCTTAGGATTTGCAGCGTACAAT
>VYYJ01002149.1:0-23541 GCA_021029165.1 Cyphoderus albinus | reverse complement strand
CCCAAGAGCAGAATGGAATGCAACGAGCACTCCAATGCCGAAGTACCTAAATGGATGATTGAGAAAAAGTGAAAGTAGGCAGGCAGGCTCTTGAGCTGTAGAAAGCAGAGGATTGGATTTTGAGTTTAGATGAAAATTCTCGGGGCGCTTGCCTCCTTGCTTGGAACATTTCACCCTTATTACTTTACATAACGGCTCCATTTAACCATAATTGCTTGTGTTTTGTAGGGCTGCATGAGTCTCGTCGAGTCGTGCATGACGTGACTACTCAACATTGCACTCGGCTCTGCTCCATGCTCATCTAGGATAGTCCTCAAGCTCAAAACGTGAAAAGTAGGAGTATCTGTTTAGTTTCACAAATGTGTGTTCAGGAATGAGCTGGGAAAACGATTGGGTTTTGTAAACTCTTATGTCGGATGTGTGATTTGAGACATGGAAAAAGATTATGCTCTCACTTTCTCCATTTACTACCCTCCAAATGTTATACTAGTGGGTAAAAGGGAAAAAGTGTGTCTGTGATGGGAAGATAAATTCTACCCGTTAGAAAAATTGAGTGGTTGATGATCATCATGACTTTTACTGACTTTTTAAAGAATAATGCCATTTCGGTGGTGGCAGTCTTTTAAGAAGCATGATGGAATAAATAAAGAGACAATTTTTGAGATTTCACTTTTTGAGGGTGCAAACACTTTGCTTATTTGTTATCAACAATGAGTGTTAATAGCAAGTCATTTTTAATAAAGGACATAATAGAAAATGGAGAAAGTACAGGTGAACTTAAAATATCGCATAATTCATTCAATTTTTTACAAATTAATTAGTCTAAGTGTATAAGCAGTTTATAAGCAGTTAATTATTCAGTTCTGACATTTTTCAGATGCCGCTCATGATTACTCTTTACACAGCAGTCACTTATTGAATAGAAACGTGGCCAGAGGAAATGAGGGAGGGTCCCATATCAAATTAAGGGACGACGAAGAAAATGGGCATTTAAAGAAGACAAGAAGGCGACGTACAGGTAACTGAAATGTTCATGAAAATGTTCACCTTTCTAGGCGAGCTCGTGAAATTTTTGTCTCAAGGTGCCCCTTTGGTCATTGTTAATCTCTGCTAAAGTTATTAAGTGTCAGTGTGAATAAGTGGAAACTACAAAGTTATTTTTATTTAACCCTTTGTGAACTTTCTTTGTTATTTGTTATAGCTTTCACGCATTCACAATTGGCCTTTCTAGAGCGAAGATTTCGAATGCAAAAATACCTAAGCGTAGCTGACCGTTCGGAAGTTGCAGAAGTTCTCAATTTATCTGAAACCCAGGTTAAAACGTGGTATCAGAATAGAAGGTATTAATGTTGAATATTTTGTAGCTTTTCATTGCCAGCCTTTTCAGCTGTAATAGTTACTAAACTTTTTATTAAATGTTTTTATTGTTAAGGACCAAATGGAAGCGACAAAACCAAAATCAACTTCTAGTCCAAGATTGCAAGCCGTGCTCTGAAGACCCTCTTAGTGGAGAGGATGGAACAGCCGAATCCAACAGAAATTCACCACAATCATCTTTACAAAATCCATTTGTTAATATGTCAGCTACCTCGTATTTCACAAACATTTTTAAAACAGTGCAAACAAATCCAGCTTTGGCATGCATTTTAATGCATACATTACCTCCTGAACTCCTCAATCCATCATTTTCTTCATGCAATAACGAGTAATTTGAAGTTAGAGTCGAATAGACATACAGACATAGTCCGATTCATTCATTTAAATATCAATAAGAATTAAATTTTAACTTTAGACGACGGTTATTTTAAGTGGAATATTCTACATGTTTTACAGACACCGTTATAGTTGTTGTTATAATTGTACAAAGGCAACAGAATTGAAATCGTTTGGTGAAGGTTCCCGTGTTAAAAATAAATTGTGAGCATGGAAAATATTTTTTCTTAACAGTAAGAAATTCTTTTGATATCCCTATTTTCAATCTTAATGTATGTTTGTATGCAGTAGCAATCAGCATTTTAGTTTGGATAGTTGAAATACCTACTGTAAATGCTTAAAGACTCAAAGAAGCATAAAAATCCACTAATTGCTTAAGCTTGGACGATTTAACAAGATATCTTTTTAGATAAACTCTCCTGATAACTACGATGATTTCCCCCATCATCACTTTTACAATGTTACGCAGTGTTTCACATTTCCTAAAATGTATCATGCTTTTTCCATTTGTGTACACAATTACAAAAATGTTGCCCCTCAACTATTATTACGAATTACGATAGGAAAGCAACTAACTTATAATAATAAGATGATACTGTTTTGTGTTTGTCTATCAGAGAGAGAGCGTAGCTCAATACGTTTGTTGTGGATACATTAGCGTTAAGTTTTGTGCAGTTGGTTGGAGAAGTGAGCGAAAGGAAGGGAAGAAGAGAGAGGAGTCATTTGAGTTTAATTTGGCGTATGGAAATCATGCTTTCACTCCATTATGAAATGTGTAACTTCCAATTTGGCCTTTGGCTCTTGACTTTATGCTGGCAGAATGCAGCAATAATGGTGAGTGGAACTCTGCTGGAGTTAGATAGATCCGGTCGAATAAACTTGAAGTGTGTAGACATATAAAATATAAGGTCTCTTTTTCCCCCTTATCAGATTCCTGTTTCTTACTCTAAATATATGGTATAAACCCTAACTGTAAGTTGTGTCGATCTTATTTGTCTACAAGTAAAACTGCAATAAAGCATTCGTAAAACTAACTCATTGAAAATAACTATGTAAGAGGAGGATGTAGGCTTTATATAAAAGGGTGTAGATTTTTGTAAAATAAAATGTATCCCATTAGGAGACACACTACGTAAGGTTTGAATAAAACGAGATTATTATTATTCCAATCTGTTGAGACTCAAGTGAATGAATTCATTCGGCGAAAAATTATGAGTTGTTTGTGTAATAGTAATGATAGCAATAAAATGTAATATTTATGTAAGTAGTAGAGTGGAGAGAAAGACGGAGAGCGTTGTGCAGGCAGAGGCACAGAAGCAGCACGAGTTTTACTAATGACTCTCATTCACTTCAAATTATTCCAAATCACCGATCCTTCAGGGTATTTTTACCATAAAACGGAAAAGAATCAGAGGTAGTAGTGGTGTATCAAAGTGTAGGCTGCGCTTCCTCCATAAATAATATTATAAAGACTGATAGTTTGATGCTTTCTCCACTTTTGACTTCATTCGTACAAATTGATATTAAGTACAAATTTGTCAAAGGAAAATCATCATTCTTCTAATCATCACATCAGACATGTTTTCCATCCTTTAATGTAATACCTAGCCTCGATTTAGGAAGGAAGGATGCTGCACTGGAAAGAAGAGTCCCATTTTAATCAACTCTTCAACAAAATAACTGTTTTCATTCCTCCCATCTACAAAGCAACTCTTTGATTCACCACAATCGATCCGGTTGACACCCTCAGTTTGAATTTGTTGATTGGTCTCATACACCGAAATTAATATATGAACACTTACTTTAGGTCTTTTACAACTACTTAAGACGATAAACTTTGCTACATAAAGTATGCAACTTCAAATACAAAACTATGCGCCCAATTCTGAGAAGAAATTTAAATGTTAAAGAACATTCACCTCTCATTACATCACAACCTACGAAAGATGCAATTTTTGTAGGTAATTATATGTAACAATAACAATCCAACACAGCTTTCCAAAGTTAACCGTTTTAATGTTAAATTGTAATGCGAAAGCTTTGTTTCTTAAAGTACCAAAGAAGGAAAAGTGCAGTTCACCAAAACCTGCGGACAGATGGACCAACCGGCTCATCTCTTACAGCACCACTTACTTCTGCTTGCCTACCTTGCTTAGAGAAATGCAAGCGTTAAGACCGAGACGAGGCGGACTTTACCCATGTCAACCCTATTTACTGATATAAGCAGATAGATTTTAGATACCACAACGTTTGTGGTACATTGTGTACAAGCCAGGGTGATTTCTGGTTGTGTGTAAATAGTTTCATACGTTATTTGTTTCTTTGTTAACCCCGTCAAAAATTTCCTTTGAGAAACTTTTCTACAATCACAGACATGATTCACTGTGAACCGGTGACTCAGAAATTAAGCAAACCTAAATTAATCACTACAAGTTGAAGTTTAACCAAATCTAATATTGTTTATAATTTACCAGAATTATTTTACTTAGGGTTAAAGATATTTAAAGAGAAATGATTAGAATCAAAGGAAATAAATTCTGAAATGCCAAGATTACAACTACAACAAAAACTGAATTATTATGCATACTGATAAAAGGTGAAAAGGTGGATTTTCCACCGTGGATGTTTCAATCGATTTATACCAAATTAGTGACTCAGGGAGCAGAGAACGATGAGTTGATAAACTTTAATCTTGTAATTTAAGCCTGGTTTCAACCAAAAATATACCACATATCGACATATATCATTAATCATCATGAAGGTTGTATTCAATAGTTAGTCAGAAATTTAGTCCTCAACAGCCATACCACAGGCAATCAAAAACACTGTTGTAAAAAGTTATAAATAAATAATAAAAAAAAAAGTGGTAAACAAATCTTAGCACTCATTACAATATAAAACAAGGGACAATCAACTCCTTTGTTTCCAACAACATTCCGGTTTTAAACGTGCGATATGAGCGTTTACGTACATCAATTGTGAATATGAGCAACTAAAAGGGTTTAAGCTTGTGAGGCAGGGAGTGAGCATAGCCCTGAAGAATCTTACTACAATTTCACATTTCCATGCCGTGTAAAATCAGAACAGAGCATGCTCCTGTTCTTTCTTTGTTCCTTTTTCTTTCTTCCAGAATAATGTTGCGCATCCAATTGTTGATTGTGTCGTATCTGTTGCTCTTCATTCAATGCATGATTCCCAATGGTGCAATTCACATGAGTCAAGAATCAAGGCATTGTGCTTCCTTCTCTTCTCACCCTCTGTCTGTGCATCAATAAAGCTGACGAAGAAAAAGGCTGCATATGAGCATGAAACACAAGAGAATCTCTATAAAAAAGAAGACGAGAAAAGAAAGCACTTGTTAAAAACGCATAAGGAATCATTCCTTCTTGCTGCTGGTGTATAAAATAATATCATGCTTTGTAGAATTTTAAAGTTGAGCTTATCCGTAGTATAGTATAATGGAGCAAATCTTTTTTTCTATTATTACATAAGCGAGTTACTCATCTACAAAAAATAAAATTCATCATTGTATTCTCATCATCATGAAAAACTTCCCATACGTATCATGAGCACACCGAGAAAACACATTATAAAAGACGCAAGAAAAAGACGAGATTCCATTCTGAATACACAATTATGCGCGTCAAGACAAGAACTACAAACCCGAGAGGTCTAAAGAAATGAATGTATGTACATTACACAATGTTTGACTAAAGATACCTTCTGCTGGATACATGCTAAGTTAGTAATAATAATAATGGTGTTAAGATTGTAACGTGTGTTCTTTTGACCAAAGATGAGTTCGCAACGGGGTGGCTTTGGCTCTCACCGCATAGCAAAGTAGTCAGTAAGTACAGAGAGCTAAAAAGCAGAAGGCAAGAACAACAAGTTTCAACTTTGTATTTTATAATCATCATCGTCACACTTAAAAGCATTATGGATGTAGAAAAATTATTAGAACATAGCCAAGTCAGTTAACATTATTCGGTCGGACCTCACAATGAATTTTTTAAAACTGTGTTTCTCTTGCTTGACTTCAACTTTTACCTCGTCTTTTGCTGGACTAACTTAAGTCCGTTACTCATGTAAAATATATGTGTATACGCTGTGCACTGCCCATCTGCAGCCATGTAATGCTTTTAAAAGGAAAAATTGACATTGTTATTTTGTAACGAGGATTCGAACTCAAGCAGGAGCGGACCGATTATATGATAATATTACACAGGATTTCACAGGAAAGCATTGTGTAGTGGTGGTGCACTGATGTGAGTGCAGTGGTGTCAAAGAGGGGATAGACAGATAGGTATTACAATTTACTATGATGCTATTTCATTTCTCATGGCAAGCGAAGAGATGTGAGCAAAGGGGGTTAGGCCTTTAGGTGAGGTAAGCTCGAAGCTAAACCGACCAGTTTTGGGATGGAAAAATGTACCTTAAGCAGTCATACTCCAGTCGTCGATTGATCCTACACAGTGTGCGTACGAATTGTACGTTATTTAGAAATCATTTTAGGTAGGGACTTTCTTAGACGAAAAAACTAAGTTGCATGCAAAAAAAAGTTTGTAGCTTTAGATTTAATTTGTTAATTTTGATTTAGATTAACATTTGTGCAGATTAATTTTAGACACATCGTATATTTTTAACATTGTGAATGGAAAGAAAATAATAAAAAAGTGACGACATTCGAGATAAAAAGGATAATATTGTAGATCAATCTGTGAGGAATGGAATGGAAGCCACCAAAATAAATCAACATTTGCATTGCTCGAATGTATGCAAATATTTGCATGAAATTGACGAGTGAGCATCAATGAATTGTTTGGTGAGTTAAGTATTGGATCGGCGTAAATTCACAAAGAAAGGATTTCACCGGTGTCAACATATTTTCGTTTGGAGTGATTTTTGATAAAAAGAAGTCCATCTGAAAAATATTTTGTAATTTGTTAGTTATCACTTGTGACGCGTTCAAAGAGAGCGAGTGAAATTTTTGTTGTGTGGAACTTGCATTTTTGTAAAAATCATGGCATGAAAAAGTGATTTAGTGAAGCGCTTGCAACTTGTTGATGGAAAGACTAAAGCTTTGAGGTATAAGAAAAGTAAGCGATAGACTTTCTTGTTAGATTAAAGAGCTTCGTCGAGCACGGCTGATGCGTTAGTACAAACGTTCTCGGCTGCGTCTGCAGCATACTATCACACAAAGTAGAATCATGCTGACTTCAAACCGCTTCTCGTGGGAAGCAAGTGAAAAATGGAATAGCGCTCGTTTCCGCGGAGTTTGCTCAGTTATATAAAAACCGAAAGTGGAGGAAAACAGTGTTGGTGTATACTAGTGAAAGTGGTCGTTACTTTGTGTGGTTGGTGGGGTTTTACGTGGAATTCGCTGAAAGAAACTGTCTTTCACGACCACGACCACCACCATCATGTCTACTGCCTGTGGTAACGGATTGTGTGATATTTTCCGGAGTATCCGGAACTCGTTAACTTTATACATATTCATTTTTGTGTTGTTTGGATCGCTAACAAATGTCACAGGTAAGATTATAAGTTTCAGGGTATTAGTTTTATGTTAATAAACTATTTCATCAATTATGCGAACATTTTTGATTTATTATTAAAATTACATTTTGGATTATTCTGCAAACATTTTTATACCTGTTTACATTAAATAAGACATTTTTACACATTTTAGCATGTGTAAATATCGGAAGCAATGAAAAAAATATCCGTTTTGGAGCGTGTTGTCCGTTACCCCCGATGATGAGAAACACTCTTTCCTACAGTTTAATGCCCGATCTGGAGTCTAACCCTCGATGCGTTGCGCAATATGCAAGAGAAGAGGGTTAAATTCAATTCACATAAAAAGGGCTCCAGATCTAGATAGACAGATATCATGATATACCCGTCAAACTGATAGGTATACACATCTGTGTAAGATTTAACATATCAGGCATTCACGTTCGTAAACCTTTCCAGATTATTGCTCCTTTTAAAAAGTAAGGCTCGTCCAGTACTGTTACGTAGGGTAGTATTTTTGCAGAAGCTGCAAATAGTGTATAAATATAACCCAGAATATAATGCATTTCATAACCGCACGGTGCAATTAATAACCACCAAGCAACACATTCATATTCTAGAAATAGTTGCGGAAGGAAGGCTTTATAAAAGTACTTGGTGAGCATACGTTTTCCGAAAGCGACAATAACATAACATGCTCTCTAGGGGAAGGTTGAACCGAACATTTGCATGTGGTGAGTGCTATGCTGCTGCAGGAAACAGACATTACCTCACACGGAAAGATGCATTCAAGGGTCGTGGGAAGTGTTCATTTTCTCTCATGGTATGATAATCATGATAATAAGGTTTTGCCAGTGGATTTCCTACTCTATGTATACTCGGTTGAAAAAATGGAGTTGGATAGAAACGAATTTTTACTAGAAACGGAATGGTCGAGCCGAATGAAAATGGGGGAATGCTATGAAAAGGGTCTTTGAGCCCTTTATCGAGTGTTTGGCCCGTTTGAAGGAAAACAGGGGAATAGAGTATGCATTCTCTGTTATTCTCTGGTGTGGTCTTTTACCTATAGATATAAACGGAAGGGAGCGAGATGGACTTGCGTTAAATGCATATGTTACATAGAGTGTATTGAGAAATGCCACAAGTGGTATTAGAACAAAATTGAACTCTCATTCAGCCTCCTCTATCTGGTCTCATTTACTTGTAAAGAAACAACTACTACATTTTCAGTGCGGCTGTGCGAAGTAAACTGGAAAACATTTTCTTAAACAAGCAGCAAACAATAAAGGTAGCCAGTAGCTAGGTACATACACAGCATATTCCATTACAATCTACATTTTATTGCTATATAGATCTGTCTACTTTTTACTTTACTCTGTCCTAAGTAAAGTTGGATTTCAATGTAACCAGAAAGAAAGGTTCCCCTTTTTCAATGAACAACTACTCGAGATCGAGAATATTTTTTATACCAAGGCCAAAAACCGTTCTTTTTTTTCTCCATCGTTCGTTGGCCGATTGTGTGGCTGTTGCTTGATTTGAGTGTGCATCATGGATGCAGCTGTCGCTTTTTCACAGGCTCGCTCACTGATCATCGTTTCGCCTCGCTCTTGTCTAATTGTATTTATGCTGAAAAAAGAAACGGGGCATACGGAATGAGAATTCCTTTGCCTTGCTCCACTGAAGTATACCTTGATATAAGGTAGTGGTATAAACTTGTCTATATAACATTTAAAGCAAATAATCAAATAAAAAGAACTACGAACTCCTTTTTGGGGGCACTTTTCGTAATACTATAAAACGACCCGTCCTTTGTCATAGGTTATTTCAATGCTTGCAATTGAGGAAGGATATGAGTATAAATGAATAGTTTACGGCGGACACAGTTTCAAAAAAGTATGTTTATGTACTTCAAGTAAAGTACAATAAGGAAAAATGGAACATGGTCCAGGACAATATTTCTTTAATCCAACAATGTTGCATTACACAGTTTCAAAAAAGTATGTTTATGTACTTCAAGTAAAGTACAATAAGGAAAAATGGAACATGGTCTAGGACAATATTTCTTTAATCCAACAATGTTGCATGTTTGTCTGTCCCAACTTCACCTACCATAGTTGAGAAGAAGAACTGAACCCGAGGTACCTAGCAATCAAAATCATCTTAATTCTTTTTATAACAACAGGAAAAAGATTTTTGGGTCATTTTATGAAAAGGAAAATTCAAGCGTACATTCTATTTTTATGGCCTTTGAGAAATCTTGCCTGGAAAATATTTCCCTCAAAATTACTCATTTTGATAAAATTAGATGCTTGAATGATTCTTTGATCCCATTTTTTAAATGATAAAACTGGTGCAATGCAACCATTACGCCAGAAAGCAACCGTCGGAAAGTCGGGCACGAAAAATTAACAATTGATTGTAGTAATGTCGTAATGCGTACCTTCAGGCTTAAATTATAAATAAACGAAGAACGAGAGTTTCTTTCTTGTTGCTTTGTTAGGATCTCTGGTTCAGGCAGATAAATAGGAGTTACTAAATTGACCCTGCGGTATTCTCAATTTTAGGAAACCGTCCTTTTTATTATTAGACTCAGGCGAAACGTTGATAATACTTCCTTTTATCACATATTTAAAGTATCTGCACTGGAGATAAATTAGATTTTATCTCTCTCAGTTTCGAATTTAGTTCCAAGAAAAATATTTTCCTTTTTACCTAACTAGTTCATCGTGTCAGTGCAGTATCAATACAATTCAGTGGAGGTTGAATCAGTTTGTAGAATTGTAACAAGTGTTTAATTAAGCAATCCCTATTTTTATGACGATGTTTGCGTGATTTAGAACGTTTTCCAGTTAGTAAATCCGGACTCCAGAGAGAAAATTACTTATGATGTCAACTTAAGCATGCTGTAAACATTGTTAAGGCTGCTAGTAAATATTTGAATGTTTGCCAGTTTACTTCATGTAAGTCCGACACAAAGAAACTGAGATAAATATTTCGTTTGGAATCTGGGTCACCTCTTTCAATAATACAGGATTTTTCCTGCAAAAACGTTCATGTGATGTGGAAGCCCACAAAAATTCTGAATTCTGATGTTACACACCTTATCAGCATTTACCTAGACTTATTGGCAACATTGTCCACACAATTCCATAGTTTATTGACACTGCTTGTTGCACATAATGTGAATGAAGCACAACCGCTGCTTTTTGCATATTTCATTGAGTCGAAAAGTGGACATGTTTCAACCTGATTTTTGAATGATCTGTCTTAAAATGACATACAAATAAAAATTGTAATATTCAAATTCATAGAAATGACTCACACATCAGAATGAGTTTTCACACAACTCTTAATACTAGACCAACTGCTAAGTGAACTGAACCGTTAATTACCTTTCTCTCCACACTGTTTAACTCCTAAAGTAACAATCTACATATATCTTTACAGCAATCTTTCTGCTTCAAATACTCTTTGGTTTACAATCACATCATTTCATGTACTAAAGTGTATTTTCATTTAAGATTAAAAAGAATTCAGCAATATTTTTTAAGTTGTAGCTCACTCCACTGTGTAATTTTCCAGACAAGTGTTGATTACTTATCATGACGCATCAGTATTTTCATTTCCCTTTCATCCCCATTATGATGTAACTGAAGAATCGGTAGTTGTGCACAAGCTGCACCCGATCTTTACCTTGCATTGTGATTATGGAACTCTAATTTTCCGTTCTGATGGCTTTGAGCCTTGCTTAACAAATCCTGTCCAGGGATGCATAAATGCAGATAATGATGATTATATTATACGTGTTATTTTTCTGCTAGATCTATTCATCCATACATCATCATGGACAGTTTACAAATAAAAATGCTGATAAAGCAAGAATCAGAGCGTGGGATCGTCCTGATGAAATAGTTTACACTTAAATTTTCTACATTTATTTATTTAATGAAACATTGAACGGGCATGTCGAAAGTGTGTTCCTTCCGTTATCTCAACATTTTTACACAATCTCCTACATGGTCAGAGAAATTAAAAAACGCAGAAGCAATGGTAATATGTAAAGGACCTTTATTTGTTGTTGATTATTACAAGTTTGGTGTTCACAAGCAATAATGGTATTCAATCGAAGGTTGTTTAGACTTGCTGACAATTAATCATTTACCTCAGACTACTGTCACTGTTATTTTTGTGACTTGTGCCAAACTCAAACTATGGTTTACTTCTGAATTTAAAACTTCCATAACGTGAAAGTAAAATGTATAATTTTCAACACTAACTATATGTGCATTTTTCTTATAATAATGGACAGTTGTGGCAATCATTTACTAACTATTAACCTCATTTCTCCGTCGTTCGTCAATTTGTTTATTGGTTACTTGTGGAGGACATGCCTTTTTATACCTAACTTTTTACATTCCTCAATCTTTGTTTTTTTGAACCAATGGGATGTTTAATCTTTTTGGACGATAAGAATTTTTTTTATTGGTACTCACTTATTTGTCGTTTGAGCCTCCTCATGAATCACTGCCTAGTACTAAATTGTTGTAAAATATCAGTGAAACAGCAGTAGACAATAAATACATGACGAATTTCTAAAATATTTCATTTTCATTTTTCAAGTTGCTTCCATAATTTTCGTCGTAACAAATAACATTTACAACAAATTACAAGCTCCAATAAATGTTATCTTCCGTTTTCATTGGACAGTCAAATGAGAGAAATAGTAATGAATGAGTAATGACCTACTACAACGATTATCGCAAGACACTTTACTATCGCGATCATAAATAAATTCACAATTTGAATTTAGTTTTTATGTAACATTTATTATTAGAACATAACTGTTTGCCACGCATCATTTACTATATGTAGTGTCACCGTTTAAAACTATCATCAACTGTCTGGTTTCTTAAATTAGCCTCCGATATCTTACTGGACAATCCATACACGATAATAATACGAAGCTTAAATGATAACTATGCTGAAATTGTAATATTAATTACATATGTATATACACGTACTACATACTACATAGCACAGTACTGTGCAAGATGATTTTAATCTGAAGTATATTTGTATGTGCTCATTTTATTTCATTATTGCATCTTCACAAGTTGATACATACATTGAATTATTTATCGTGACTTCATTTATAACAAAGATAATTTTAAAAAATTAATGTTCTTAATGATATTAATGATAATTTTCATCCTTTCCGTTTCATTCGTGCTAGATGAATGTGCCTAAAAATTGTTCGTATCCATAATATTTTTAAACACAATATGTAATTAGAAAGAGTAATATGCACCGTGTTTCCGGTTCAATTAATCAGCCATGATTTAAAACCCAAGACATTATATAGAGATTTTGGGAAAAATTAACGCTGCTATAAGGTTAATTTTTAATTGCTTACCGATTTCAGCTCTATTTGAATACTTAAAATATTATATTGTTTTCTTTTTGTCTTCTAGGTTTATCGTGTTCTCCAAATCCGTGCAAGAATGGAGCTCGTTGCATTCAGGGAAGTCGAGCGGGGGAAGCGTATTGCGAGTAAGTAAAAAATTATAACACGGCTTAATTACAGAAATGCTTTTAAGTTTTGCTTTAACTTTCCCAGTATCGGATAAAGTTTTCTTTTGTGGATGTATTTTGTTACGATGTAAAATTGAGACATTCCGATTTACCTGTGTGTAGCAACCTGTCATGTACATCTTTTGTTTGGCTAGGTTGTAAAGTTGATGTAGTTAAAAAGCGATAAATAACAATAAAATCCATTCAAATTGCTGCAAGTCATGTTTTCACGAGTAAAATATTTTTTCTCCAATTTCTCACTTGTTGCGATAACTTAAGAATCATTTCCTGCTTGAGATCTATTGAGAAATCTTTTGAAATTGTCGGTATTCGAACGTTTTGATGATATACCCACACTGATTTCCTTTGCGCTGCTTAATTGGCTCTAGGGATTAGATAATTCAGTTTGATGGCTGGTGCGTGATGGCAAGTCAAATTCCAGGTATTTAAGGCACCGATAATGTCAAGGCTGCTGACTATGATCTTACTACAGACAGACAGTGTTAAAGGAAGGTCTTTCATGTGTTACCTCTCTGACTATTTTTACATCAGGTTGAAAATCATTTTTTAAGCTTTAAATTCTTACACCGCTCAAATCCTCTCTAGTGCTTCCGGCTTCCTGCTTAAAAATCTGAAACCCCAAAAAATCATGCGATTAAGTGGTACGCTTTATTAAATGATTGTATTCCGTCCGACGATTAAAGATGATTTGAAAGATAAGCACTGCAGCACGGAATGTCACTTAGGCAAAAGCATTAAGGTTGCACATTTGACATTTGCCGCATTCCAACATTGTTCTGAACATTACAGGTGATCAATTTTGCATCACATCTTTACATCTCAGTGATCCCGGTCTATTTTTGTTAGCTAACGTAGAAAACTTTCTTTCAATTTTAAACATGGCGGAATAGAGCTGATTCATATTCTGAGTAGAAATCCCACTGTGTAATGTATCTAATAAACCAGGTATGATTGCAGTGTATTAAACGAAAACTTCGTAGAGTTCGAAGGACTCCGATTCTCGTTAGCTTGAAAATATTGTTTTTGCTATCGCTTTTCATTCGTAGGACCTGTTTTTATTGAAAGCTCAAAGAATAACAGAACAAGTATTCACATAAGTACATTGTACACATTCTCATGAAGAAAAGATGGGCAAATAAAGAAAGAAATGCATCTTGCAGGAGAGGCAGCTGCATTTACTTTGTTTCTTCTTGGGGAATCCAATGAAAGTTCATGCTCAGAGAGTTGCTCAGCATTTTTGAAACTCACCATGTTGGCAGTACTGTTCTTTCCCGTTTCATTTCATTTCATTTCTCGTCGTTTAAAACTTTACATATGAAAATCTTATTGATGAAAAACAAGCAAAAGAAGTGATGAATAAAAACTCTCCGGCTCGGTTGCTTAAAATGCACTTAGCCGAGCAGCCATAGTAGTTTTGTAATACGCTTGCAACATTTAATACTGGTGGTAATAGAGAAGACGTATTCAGCATAATAATTGTAGAAACAGTCTAAATAGCACAAGAAAAAATGTTGCATGACAGAAGCAGATATAAAGTTTAAAAGTAAGGAATCAAATAAAACGCGAACGTCTTTTGGTTTAGAGTCTTGTTGAATTGAAGAGCCCACATCTGCATATTATTTATCGTGTTTATATTAGTGTCTACTTGGATGGATGCGTAACATGGCATGGCATGACACATAACATTAATATCATGGAATACATAAGATGCCTGGTTGACTAGAGAGAGAGGGTTTACTTTTATGTTATGTATGTAGTAACTAGTAACTAAAGTGGTAGTGGTTGTCAGACCAGAAGTTGCTGGTTTCATGCCCCTTCGCTCTTTTGATGTTGGTAACGATGTGGATGATGATGATGATGATTAAGAGGACGTAGTCGCCGTCAACGATGAGGTTCCCACGGTTTGGGACTTGCCAGCCAGCAGCAACACACCTCGATATCTCTTCTCTTGGTACAATAACAACAACTGCTGCCTCTGCCGCTGCCCTTCGTTCTCGGATGTTGCTGCTAGCTGCTTAGTACTTACACATGTGTACCATTCGCTTACCCATGATCTTTTCTCTTATGCGGAGTTCGAATTGCTTGGATGAATGCTTTAATATGGGCGCATTTACTTTTACTTGTCTTTTCATTTCGTATAAGAAACAATTGAATTGGAGTCATGTCTTCTCAGTCTTCCTTAGAAAACATGCAACCTTTTTCTTCAACAATTTTACTTCTTCAGAGTCGGTGGTTGAGTAGCTTTAAGTGTGTGGTACAGGTTTCATAAAAAAGTATCAATAAAGAAGTATAAGCGTATGTAACTCAACTATGTAGGGATGGTTCAATTTGGCTGGATGAGTTTTACATGCTGCAAATAGACGAGATAGCCGAAAGGGAAAAAATAAATAGTAAAGAGGAATCGGACCATTTGGGGGGTGACCAAAGAAAAACTGGAATTGGATACACCATAATATGCTACGGCGTATCGACATACCCACTGTTATTGTATATATGTATGATATGGATATGTTAAACGGGCATATCTGCCTTGTATATACGTTCCATGTGAAGGTGGGCTTGTAGGACCAAGGAACCTCTTCAATTTTCTTTTTTAAGCGAGTACTGAGAAAGATATTATTTTTCCTGTGGGCAAACTCTTCTGCGTTTTAACGCTTTCTGAGTCCCATCCTCAGTGAGACAGAGAAAGAATACGTAAATGTGTGTACCCTGTTCTGTTCTTGTTCCTTTAGTTATTTATTTTTCCCCGTCATCATCACGGTCGTCTGTTAACACTAGCACGGTGGCAAAGTGAGAATTGGCCCTGGAGGGAATGATGATCAGAAAAAGGAATGATTATAACGTATAGATGTAGCGAAGTGGAATTTACATTTTGTTGATTGGTGGCTCCAGTGATGCAGTCAGCGAGGAAAAATCATGAATAGTTTATATATCATTGTAGGATAAGGTAAAGTGATGTGATACACTGTTGATGACTGTTGAGCCGGGCAAAATGCTAGTGTTAGGCAAATGAAGCGAGTATTATTATTATTTTGAGTACTCTAGGCACTTTTTTTGTAAAAGCTTAAATTGTAACATCTTCACCACTACAACTCTTTTCTTCTCTTTGTAAAGAACACGTAGATAGATAATAGGTGAAATAACACCAGTGAAATAATTCTTCCATACACATTCATTTTGGTAGACACGCAATGCAGCAGCTTAAAAATAATATGAAATCTACGTAATGTAAACTAACTACAGGGCATTCCTTTAATTTATATCTTATTCTCTTTCTACCGCGAAGCAACAATGCAAGCAAATAACGACATGTTGCCTTCTTCCCTGCAATTAAAATTCTGTTTTGCCACTGCTCCCATTTGCAAATGACTTGAGTCTCGTGAGTGAGTAAAGTCGTCAAACAAGCATCAGGTTCCAAAAAAAATCAGGGCTTTTAACTCCCTGATACATAATATCATGTTCTTTTGTTTCAATTTCGGTATTCTCAGCTTACCTTCTGGCTACTTGTTACGAATTTCATTTTCTTCTCCGCTGAAATAATGAAACAAAGAAATCTTTCTCCCTTTTATATATTACTATATACCACCTATTTGGCACTCCAGTACAACTAATTTCAATTGAAACTTTTCATATAAAATCATCAAAAAGTAAACAGAAAAGATTAAAAAGATAAGGCTAGGGTGTGTTTGATGAAAACAGATGAACATTTCTTGCTGTTGGAATTTATATTTTAAAGTAAGATTTAATTATGTACATGTATAAAACCCTTCAGTTCACCTATGAATTTGACTGAGATATTCAGAAATCATTTGCAGTTCCTTATCGCCAACTTTTCGTGTCTTTTGAATGTACGATTTCCTTTTTTGTTACACGAAAACAATCTTGCGATTTATTGTCCTCGGGCGGGCGTTAAAATATATAGTACTTCGAAAGAAATTTACCAGCACAAATCATTAAAATTACATGTAAATCGTAGTTGCCATCAAATTTTTGAATAATAATAATGTAATAACCAGGTGAATTGGCAATGAAAACTGTTAACTGTGATCTGTGACGATGTTCATACTTCTCCTTGTGAGCTAAATACATTTTTAAATTTACAACACACCTACATTCTTTGTATCCATAATATCATCTCAAGAACTTGTTTTGTACTGCGAGCTGTCTAACTTAAATGGGCTGCTGACAACAAATCTGAATTTTCACCCGCTTCATAATCATCAATCTTTGTTTTTTAAATTAATTGTAAATATTTAGGATATAAAATAAGGACTCAATGATGTCATTAAACATTTATTAAGCATTCCCAGTGTTCGTAATGATGGATGATAACCGCAAAATAAATTTTGCACGTGTCTTTTCTGTCCCATTCTTTTTTACACTGCACATGTTCAGGAAGAATAATTGAACGTCCCTTGTTTAGGTTTAAGAGCTCATATCAATAAGAAAGATTTTTTAAAAAACTTCAAATTCCGGATAAATAAAAACATCCTTTGAAAAATTCAATGAATATACTCCAAATAAAAAATATATTCTCGTTTTGAATAATTGAGTTTTCTAGATTAATAGTGGAAAAAATTAAGATGAGCTGGAGTTGGTGAGAAAAAGAACAGAAGGAGACGTAAACGCTGTTTGGTCTACTCAATTGCATACTTTAATTATACCTTTGTTTATCCCATTTTGTTCTCAAATAAATGCGAACAAGAAGCTGACTAGCTGGCGCGTCTGACAGCGTCCAACTTTTAATACAGGGCATACAGCAACGGGCAACAATAATGACCACATTCCTTCGAAATGTATCGCAAGGGAACAATAGGTTGTTAAGTTGGACGGAGCAGCTCTGCTGGAAGGAGTGAAGTGAAAATTGTAAGCTTCTTCTTACGTGCCAAGTTGCAGAAAATGTGAACGAAAAATTTATACGGATAATAGGGTATTGTTGTGACGTGTTGATAATGTTGGCGATGCAAATAATTGCTAGTTGCTAGCTTCGTTTTTTCTTCATGTTCTTGTTGTATCTCCGGTATGCGTCAATATAGACATGATCTGACAAAGAATAAAGATGATATAAATTCAGCACCTTTTTGCATACCAAAGTACGAAACAAAATTATTTCTATAATGTCTTTTTACTCAAAAAGTAATAGATTGATCTGATCGAGAACTCTAGGTAGGTGGACTACTTAGTTTTGTAAGTATGCAATTTTGTTTGTGAGAGGATTTAAATGATGATCAAAAATTGTAAAAAAGAGGAATCAAACTTGGCAAGGACAGAATAAAAAAGCGTGCGTGTTATTGAATGAAAGAAAAATTGTCTTAATGAGTTGATCAGAGCGACCAAAACGAAGTCTCCTGATCAAGAAAGGAGCAACAGCTTGCTCTAGCTCTCCAGCACTAAAGTTTAATTCATACACTATGTACATGCTCACTTGAAGTGACATTGTTGGCGTGCTTGATGCTAGTTTTTCAACTTCCATTAGTTCTATCTTCATATGTAATCACTCTCATTATTATACAAATCCCATTCAGTAATTAGATGTGCCCTTATATTTTTTATGAATAGAATCTTCAACTGTCGCAAATTACCCTCATCAGTTTTATTTTTGTTTTTATAATAAATTTAAAATTACACAATGCAGCAATAATCTAACAATATCTTAAAACTGAATTGATAAAAGTTGTAAAAAATAATTTTTAGAACTACGACTGTGGTTATTTGGACGGTGTCCAGTTTATAAACATCTCTTGTTTAAAGTGTCACTTTGTATATCTATATAAAAGGTTTAAGTGTGGACGGCTCAAAATCTTAAAAATTATTCAAATTTACTTCACCCACATCGATTTTTGAGCCATGAAGTGCCTTTATTAACAAAAAAATGTATTTCGAGCAGCCGCTGCTGTTGTTGGTTGTATTTGATTATTTTTGATGATGGTAACAAACAACTTGAGCTCACTCACAGCAGCGCAACAGCAGCACCCTTTCCAGAAAAAACAACCTCACACGCTTTGTTTTTCTCACTCCCTTTGCTTTCCACTTTGTACTCCTGCTTAAGGAGTTTCGTCGGCTTAAAATACGTGTAATCCATTCACCACCTGTTGCCTAAAAATTCTTGATGGGCAGGTGTGCTCGTGTTCTTGTGATAACGATATCACCGCATCCAAAATCCACGACAAAGTTAGGGAGCCAGCAAAAACTAAAAACCTTTCCTAGAAAACTTCTTTTATTTCTTGGCTGACATTTACTTAAATTGTGATATCTATGCTAATGCACCGCTCTGTGATTCTCGATTTAAAGAAAGATGGCCCTCTTAAAATGACTCGTTTTCCATGTCCGATTGAAATTTATCCATAAATGTAGTCAGTAGTTTGAAATTCTCATTCTACTTCGACTATCGAGTCTGCCGTGTGCTTATCTATGCTTTACCTATTTACTTCTAGGTAATTATATTAACACAGTTGCAATAGGTGGAGTCAATTCTCTTAATTATTACGAAAAAACAGCTACCGATTTCTAGATTTGTATGTCATTAGAAAAACGTCTAATTTATCGCTTCCACGGTACATGCTGCTAATTATCAAATAAAGTAAAAGTTAAGAAAATAAATACCTCATCTTACGAACTGGTCATCATCATCAGTACTGGAAAGCATTAAATTTCTTTCTTGTGTTACTGATTTGCTGTCATTAGGAGAAACAGAAGCAGAAACGTGCCGGTCTCCTCCAAAGCCAAAGTCTTTGGCTACTGCACTTTTAGAAATTGATACTGATTTGCGAGTCAGAAAGAAGGCCGACATTCAATCCATCAATTTGATTTAAGGGAGAGAGGAAGGTCCATTTGTCTTGGTTCTTTTTATTCCGGCCTGTATATTGCATTTAGTTAAAGATAATAAGAGGGCAGAGAACCAGAAATAGTATAAATTTCGTTGTCTCTAATCCTGAATCTTATTGCTGCGTTCAGCAACTCTTATTTATTGTCTGTCACTTATGAATTTTAGGTTGCTTAAAGTTTCAATTTTTATAGCTTGGAGGTTGACCAATAATATTTTTTGCAATTTGCATCTCTGTCTTGCGTTGTTGATTTTGTAATCAGACACTTGTTTTTAAACAAGAAATGTCTTGAGGATAATTGTGCAGACCGTTTCGTTTTTTATTCTACAAATTCAGGGATTTTATTACACTTGTGGGTTTTTGAGATAGACAACTGTCAGTTGTCAAACCATACCATTTGAGGGCACCTCAAACTCAGCTCCAGCAGACCCCCTTTTCAAATGCCACGTTTTAGCAGGAACTGAGCATCCGCTCCACATTTTGGCAATTTTTACTCTTTTAACTTCTTTAACGTTTCATTCCATGCTTTCATATGATATTCTACCTGGTGCAGGAAGATCGCTGTAAAAATTGGTCAAACGACGACAATGCACAAACAATAGACGGTTTTTATTGTTGTTGATAAAAGATAGTGTTTTATACCAAAGCAAACATTAAAAATTAGGAGGTGAGAAGGTAAGCTTCAACAAACAGTGTATAAAGTGAGTACAAGGTAGAACTCAGTAAATGGAAAAGGTGGAATTTTTTCGCAATTGTTTTTGTTACTGCTGATGCTTAGTTCATAAACTATAAACTATATTGTTTTCTGAGCTTTCGCATTCGCCAAACCACTCCACTGCGTTGCACCTGCCGTTCCTTTTTATACGTACATCCCTGCCAAAGTCCACACGTTTTCGAATATTTGCTTTGCCTTTTTTAAATTACTATTATAAAAGCAACTTTGTCTGCCTTGTCCCATGAAGACAATCGATGTACAGGATTGAAAAGAGGTGAATGTTTGCCTATTAAAAAAAAGACAAACAAAACGGAGATGAGGTCGCCTCGCTTGAATATGCATTTGTATGTGAAGTATGGATACAAACAGCCAGTACCAAACAAAAGATAGCCATAATATGAAATCAACCATATAACAATAAAGACTTTCTTCGATCTCAGACTTTTTCACTGCGCTGGTGCTCATTAGCCAAAAGAAGACAACCGCAGCATGCAATCGGCGGTGTAGAAGGTGGGTCGTTGGGGTTGTTAGTTTAACTAACTATAAAACACATTTAAGACCACTCTTGGTTCTACATTTTAGATATTCAAATTTGAATAATTCTTCGCATGCATGCATGCGGCGTACTTATCTTTGTGACGAGATCTCCAAACAAGAAACTTTGCCACAAAAATGAAACCGCAATCATGCACTGCTATTTAGAATCAACATCTTGGACTCAGCTCGGTTAGGTTAGCCAATGGTTCTTTACCACTACAACGGTTTATCCGCATTCACCGTCGTAGATCGCGGTCCCGCACCTCTTGACTTACTGTATATTTCACAAAATAATTGTTGAATAGGTTTAGAATTTCTGTGTGGCATGAATCATTTTACTTGCCCTTTTTTATTACTGTGGACTATGGCCTATGATTAATGCTTTCATTAGAATACTGTCTCATATGTGATAGTGATTTGAGTAGACACCCGAAGAAGAAACAGTACACGAAATTATGTGTCACACATTCATAAAACATCAATAAGGTGAACACTAAATATTTTATTTTACAATTGACTAACTAACTATTTTGCCACATGCCGCGTTAGCGAAATTAAAATTTTCATTTACCACTTTGTGAGTGGCCAACATTCAGGCTTATCAGATTGAAAGTAGTTTCTTAAATATGAGCGGAGTAGTTCTATTATGTTCACAGCAGAAGATATTGCTATTGCTACTTACTACTTTTAAATACGTGTATAAACTCAAACTTAACTATCAAATAAATTACCTTACCTTTTAATAACACTCCTGCAGAGTGTATCTAACATCGCTTAGCGGCCATCATCTTCACTCTCGTCTAGTGCAATGTTTGGACTCAAAGTGGAGGAGGTGGAGGTACCTATTGTTTAAGACGGCTTTTATTGATTACTTGCTTGTAAATAATAATTTATCACTATGTACAAAGTAACATAATTGTAGGAGTTTACAAGCGGGGAAAGTAACAGAGGAAAAATTAGCCGCCTAATTCGGAAAAATATCATTACATAAAAACTTTATCGCTTTCTTTGTTACTTTTGAGTGAAGCAGGTATCTTTTTTCTTTAAAAAAATCACTTCATAGCTAATCAGGATAGACAAACATGTTATGTACAAAAAGGCAGGTTGTGCTTCGCTACCCACGAGCAGTCAAGCAAACGAAACCGAGTCGGGCTTTCCTCTTATTAACAAAACAAATAAACCAACATTTCATCGCTTTGATAATGATGGATTCACATTGCCAGTACGAATAAAGATGTTATGCAAGAAATTGAAAAAAAGGGTACAATAATGTCTTTGTGGAGAAAGTTATACATATGTACATAAGGGTTAGCAAAGAATTTGTTTTTTTAATTGGCTTAAAGGCGATTATTTAAAAATCACAGTACTTCTGATCTGGAAAGAAGAATTGTTAGTCATTCATCAATCCATTTGTTTGATTTCAGTTTCAATTTTTGCCTTCACTAATACAATGTAGATTCGACTTCAACTCGACTTATCACACTTTTCTCACAAATATCTAGGATGAAGAAAAAGAAAGAAAGGGAAATCGTGAGAAAATGCAGATTCATCCCATCGAATGTTGTAATAATAAAGTTGAGTGATTATCAGGTTTAGGAATAGTAACATCAACAGCATTTATTCTTTACAAGCCACATGTTTCATTTTAATCATTTTCTCCTATGTCTTTTTGTCTATGAGATCAAGTGCAGAAAGGCTTTCCCATAATTATTATTTTCTGTTCAGTCACTTTGCATCTCACTTACACTCGCAATCAACTGAATAAAAGTGATAAAATGTCTCAAGGGAAGTCAGTCGCAAAAGTGCATGAAACAAAATTAACCCGAGTGTTTAATGGTGAAGCAGCGTGGAAAATAGATTGCAAAATTCATTATCCTTGTCCGCCGGTCGCGTTTAAAAATAAATCCACCACATTCTCAACTGTCGTTTTCGATTATCTGTGAAATCGTACCGTTCTATGTACGTAACATAAGAAACAATATTATGATTATGTGAGAAGACAAAGGAGAGTAATGAAAATGTATCCGTTTGCCCTTTTGTCAAATTAAGCGAACAGCTTAATCATCATCAGCATAATAATAATTACATGCATTATATAAGAAAGATGAGCTACTATAACAGAATATTGAAAATATAAAATATAAATGTGTTTATAAAATGATAATATTGGTGTGTTGGGGACATGTGGTTTTTCTTTCTCTCTATCACCCCACTATTACAGTAAAGCGATATATTGGTCGTAGTAAAATAGTAACTGAGCATCATGATCTCGGGGAATGAATATAGTAAAACTAAGGGAGTCTCACAATCTCTACTTATAAATAAATAAAGCCACATGGACAAGACACGATGGGATGAGACACTACTACTCGTTCACTTGTCGTAAAAATTGATACCGCTGCTGCTGTTTTCTGTAACTTTTTAAAAAATGACAAGGGAAATTCGTAACCACAACCGGACGCAATAACATCCCATCTGTGCGATTATCCCAGTGGGCTCACTTCATCTCGGCTACAACAATGATGCTGATAGAGCCTTGCGTTGCCTCTTTACCACATGCATTGTTCCTGCATTGTCCGTTACGAACTACGAATAGGAGCAGCAGACTGCTGGCTTATAACCTTATAAAGCGTGCCTCTTTATCTC